>BFEA01000068.1:1474316-1491231 GCA_003427395.1 Chara braunii
AACTGCACAGGTCTCCAACCGGTTAGGAATCTGAATGGAATAATTTACAAGTACGCATCGGTCCACTTAATATACATGGAACGATTGGTTGAAGGACCCGGACCCAGAATTAGCCATAGACCATAGACGTGGGTGCTGCGTCCAGGCCCCCAGGCTAGAAGTCGTTTCCTCCTACTCAGGCTGTTAATGAGCATATTCCAAATCAGGGAATGCTAGGGCAAGCAAACCGTAGTGTCTCAGGAACATTTATCTTATTGATTAACTCCGTACATAGAAACTATAACTGTCGACCAAGTCCATCTGATATCAATAACCTAGTCACACCGCTTCTGTATCCACTTCTCCGCCGGCCCCTCCCCCCCCCCCCCCCCCCCCCCGCCCACCTCTTTCTTCGCTCGACACCACTACCTCTCTGGAATTCTCCCTCCTAACCTCCTCTCCTACTACGGGCCGTTCACTTCATATCCTCCAGACATAAATTATGCACTTCAGATAATACGTGCACAATCACGGAAGCCACACCGAGTAACCACACAATCAATTAAGAACTGCTATTAATAGTTTAAAAACAGAAAAACTAACAAACAAAAAAACAATCACCAGAAAAAAACTAGAACATGAGGATATTACCTCCCTCCCTCCTCATCCTCCTTTCATCCTTGTCCCCTCCCCCCCCCAACTCCCCCCCGGCTTTTCCCTCCCCTCCCTTCTCCTCCCCCCATCTTCACCCATCCTTATACCATTTCCGCTGCTCTAATCCCTCCCCTCCCCCCTCCCCCCCCCCCCCCCTCCCTCACCATTTTACCCTTTCCGCTCTTCTACCCCTACCATCCCACCTCTTTTTTGCCCCACAGCAACGGATCAAGCGTACGCAAGATGGAAGCCACCCCACCTTCGAGGCGTAGTCATCAATTTCCCAAGCCCACGCAGCATATAATGCCCGTCTCCATTCAACGAAATCTCCTCCTCTTTGACTATATCTCCTGCGGCCTTCTTCGACCCAAACCTCATTTGGGTCCCCCCTCCTCTTTCTTCCGATTGCATCATCACTAGTGCCCTTAACCCTTCAATCTGTTATCCTATCTCCTGCAGGCATTCCTTGTCCCAAATCTCATTTGGGTCCCCTCCTCTTCCTTCCGATTGCATCACTAGTGCCCCTTTACCCAATTGTCGCCCCCAGTGTTGTCGTCAACTAATTAAGCACCTACAATTTTTTAAACTGTTGTTGTCATCAAACCACCCTTACTCCAGACAACCATATCAATGCACTCTTCCCCCTTTCTCATCTTTTTTTCCTCCCTCTCCTCATTTCTTTCACCCAATCGCATACAAACCTTCCTCTTATCCAGCTCCTGCCTAGCACTAGTACTCTTCTTCATCGCCAACGACCGCATCCACGGAGTCGGCGCCTACCTCTTCGTAATCCTTCTCGAGAGCCGCCAGGTCTTCACGGGCCTCCGAGAATTCTCCCTCCTCCATCCCCTCGCCCACATACCAATGAACAAACGCTCGCTTCGCATACATCAGATCGAACTTGTGGTCGATCCTAGAGAACACCTCCGCCACCGCCGTGCAGTTTGAAATCATGCACACCGCTCTCTGCACTTTCGCGAGATCTCCGCCGGGCACCACCGTCGGCGGCTGGTAGTTGATTCCGCACTTGAATCCCGTAGGGCACCAGTCAACAAACTGAATGCTTCGCTTCGTCTTGATCGTCGCCACAGCCGCGTTCACGTCCTTCGGCACGACATCCCCTCGGTACATCAAACAACAAGCAATGTACTTCCCATGCCGCGGGTCGCACTTCGCCATCATGCTCGACGGCTCAAAGACGCTGCTCGTGATCTCTGAGACCGACAATTGTTCATGGTAAGCCTTCTCCGCACTAATGACTGGCGCATATGATGACAACATGAAGTGGATTCGAGGATAAGGCACCTGGAACATTCAGCAGGACCACCACAATAATAAACATGTGCCAAAAGACGCAACCGCCCTCGTCAGCAAGGGAACGTCTCAGAGACATGCACAGGTAAGCTGAGTGCGCACACTCACATCAGAGGAGGAAATCAGGCAGGCAACTGAGATTGACATGCACAGGTAAGCTGAGTGCGAACATTCAGCACACCAGTAATAAACATGTGCCAAAAGACGCAACCGCCCTCGTCAGCAAGGGAACGTCTCAGAGACATGCACAGGTAGATAAGTGCGCACACTCACATCACAGAGGAGGAGATCAGGCAGGCAACTGAAACACTGACATGCACAGATAAGCTGAGAACTGCCATCGTCAGCAAGGGAACGTCTCAGAGACATGCACAGGTAGATAAGCTGAGTGCGCACACTCACATCACAGCGGAGGAAATCAGGCAGGCAAGTGAAACATGGCCTGGCTCCACTACTCCGGACATGCACAAGAGAAAAATCTGGCTGTGTATGTTTCCATGTTCTAGCGGAAGATTCACTCGCGTTTTGCACATTTCCATAGTGGAGCGAGGCCCATGCGCCCCGCTTAACACGTTCACACAAAGAGAGATCAACCACCTGAAAAAGTGAGTTGTCCCCACAATAAACAGGTGGAGAAACGCACAACCGACCTTGTCAGCGGCACACACACTCACGTCAGACCGAATTCAGGTAGGCAACTGAACCGCTCACTCCCCATAAACACGTAGACACAAAGAGAGATCAAATCTCAACGGCACGTAACTACTCAGAGGACGGCACACAAGGAAAAAAAAAAAAAAAAAAAAAAAAAAAAAAAACAGTGCAGACAGTTCACATCAGCAAACCAAGAGCGATCGGGACAGGGGGCAATGCTCATGCGACTGAGAGTTAGTTAACGACTCAGGGCAAGGGTCAGATTCAAATGCATCTGGACATCTCGACAAACTTTGTCCAGATGCATTCACTGTAATTCACAGTGCTGGCGGATGGCAGCTAATGCATCTCAGCTCTCAGTACAGGGCCGAGGTCCCACTAGCAAAGAGGATAGAATTAACCTCCTGAATCTGGGCGTGTTTTAAGCGGAGATACAGAAAAGAAGCTCAATCTCGATTTCCTGCACCTCTCCACAAACGCGTCCAGATTCAGACATTCTATCCGATCCTCTTTGCTAGTGGGACCACGCCCCAGGATAGGCACAGCCTAAGCGAACTTTCGTCAAACGAGACAAGGTCACTTGATCGGCACCCACCAACAAGACTGAACGCATCTGGACAAGGACGGAGTCCTGATGCGTTCAACATATTGCTGGATGGCGAGTAAGGTCATTTGATCGGCACCATCACTCGGCACCCACCAACAAGACTACATGCATCTGGACAAGGACTCTGTCCTGATGCGTTCAACATGTTGCTGGATGGCGAGTGATGCAACTAGGCTCTCAGTACAGAATAAGCCTTTTTTGACATGAACAGCGACACGACGTGCAGAACCAATGGCAGAACGTGCTGAACTAACTCCACACCCTTCCAAAGCAAAAAAAAATAAAAAATAAAATTTACAACCTTGCAAAAAAAAAAAAAGCCTCCGAATTCCCGCGTCGACATGTCCAAATTTAGGGTGACAATTTTCTTTTTCTTCTTCTTTTTGTTTCTTTTTAGAAGGCGAATTAAATCCACGGCCTGCCGAAGCAAAAAAAATAAAAATCTACAACCATTAAAAAAAAAAAAAATCTACAACCATTAAAAACAAAAAAAATCTACAACCATTTAAAACAAAAATCTACAACCAATTAAAAAAAAAAAAAAAACCTGCAACTTCCCCCACCGACATGTCAGGAGTTAAGCTGACAACTGTTTTTTCCCCCCTTCTTTTTGTTTCCTTTTAGACTGCCAATTCAAAAAAAAAAAAAAAAAAAAAAACTGCTACTTTTCCGCCCAACCAATTCAATTAGCTGTCGAATCTGGACAGGACGGCATTTCAGGCCTTGTGTTTATTGTCGTTATAGATTTTATACAGGGAACCCCATATCGGCTACATCCGGGCCCAAGTCCCACTAGAAGCGTTGAGCTATTTCAATGCCTGAATCTGGACGTGTTTGTGGAGACGTGCAGTTCAGGAAACTCAACACCATTTCTGCACATCTCCGCAAAAGCGTCCACATTCAGGCGTTGAGGTAGCTCAACGCTGCTAGTTGGACTTGGCCCCCGTGCTCAAGTCTTCAACGACGGAACATGCGGAAGCTGGACCGACCAGCACGTGTGATACCAGCTGCTACAGCAGGTGGGCGATACCGACCAGGGGTCAGGAGGTATGTAGCATCAGGACAGAGCTTCTTCAATGAGCCAGTCGCTTTGCCTCCCCTCCAGATCCAACGGCCTATCTCTAGGTGGGGACCACCAAGCTTGCCCAGGAAGGAGATGAGGCCAATGGGGTTTGAGCCCAAGACCTCCTCTGAATGCAACGTGTGTGCCTTACCAACTGAGCTACCTTCTTCCCCCGAATACAACGTACGGTCATTATAGCTGTATGTAGACTGAAAGATGCCTCAAATACAGCTATAATGACCGTATGTTGTATTCGGTGGAAGCGATGGACGAAGGTAGGCCGCTGCATCGCTGACATGTTCAGCATTAGGTGTGTGCGGCTGGGCTGAAATGCAAAACGAAAAAGCTTCCTGTTCTGGAAACTCTCGCTTAGCATCTTGGTCGCACAATTTGAGCGGCGCGCGAAACAAAAAAGTTTCCTTTCCTGGAAAACTCTCGAATCGCATCTTGCCCGCACAATATGGAATAGAGAACAGGGAAGAGAGACAAAAAGGGAATGTCCACACACCTGAGGGCGTACTCACACTAGTAGCACTATCTTAAATGTATCTGACCGCATTTACGACCGGAACTGCACGCATCTGGCCGCAATTCCGTCCAGAAACAGGTACAGGTCAAAAAGTTCTAGTGTGACCATGCCCTAAGTAGCACAACAAGTTATTATAGGTCTCAACAACACTCTTCTGAAAAACTTTCGTTTCCGATCTCCCAGGGCGTATTCACACTAGCTCTACCTTCAATGAATCTGACAGCATTTCCAGCCGGACCTGGATGCATCTGACCGCAATCACGTCCATAAATGTCCTAGTGTGAGCATGCCCTCATCCAGACGTTTTCGCTTCTCGTTCAAAACTTCGTTCCTATTACTTCTTACCCAAGACCGATACACAGTAATAGTCTTCTCGTAGGTAGCCTGTCCTCAGCTCTGCCCTACTTATTCCAGAACAGCTACACCCAAACTCCAATCTCTATCTCTCTCTCTCTCTCTCTCTCTCTCTCTCTCTCTCTCTCTCCTCTTACACATGTCACATGCCTACCTCTCACATCCACGTACAAAAGCACCTTCCCACAAACTCTTGAAGAGCACTTCCCTCCGCACAAAACAAAATCATAACATGTCTATTCAAAATTCCCTCCCCCGCCCGTCTCTCTCTCTCTCTCTCTCTCTCTCTCTCTCTCTCTCTCTCTCTCTCCCTCTCTCCTTACACATGTCACATACCTACCTCTCACATCCACGTACAAAAGCACCTTCCCACAAACTCTTGAAGAGCACTTCCCTCCGCACAAAACAAAATCATAACATGTCTATTCAGAATTCCCTCCCCCGCCCGTCTCTCTCTCTCTCTCTCTCTCTCTCTCTCTCTCTCTCTCTCTCTTCTCCTAAAGAGCCTGTCCTCGGCTCTGCCGTACTTATTCCAGAACGGCTAAACCCAAACTCCAGAAGCCATCAGCTACGCTCTCGCCTACTGCCATTGGCTCGCCCTAACTTTTCTCTCTCTCTCTCTCTCTCTCTCTCTCTCTCTCTCTCTCTCTCTCTCTCTCTGTGTGTGCGTGTGTGTGTGTGTGTGTGTCTGTGTATACGCATGTCACAAACACAACCACAACATGTCTATTCAAAATTCCCTTCCCCGCCTCTCTCTCTCTCTCTCTCTCTCTCTCTCTCTCTCTCTCTCTCTCTCTGTGTGTGCATGTTTGTGTGTCTGTGTATACACATGTCACAAACACAACCCATCTCTCTCTCGCTCTCTCAAGCGCGCGTGCACACACTAAAGAACGTCACTCAAAAGAATCCAAGCACACATTCTGATGTCCACGGTCAAATTTCCATTCGCACAGCTGCTACAAAAAACTCCGATTCGGACTGCCCAAAGAAACCAGCACATACTGATGCATACCCGTACGCGGCTGCCAGCCCATATTCTGATATCCCTGACACGCGCGAGACGGCTAGAGTCTGGCTGGCGTAGACCGCCCTGTACGTAACGAATAGACTACCGTCTTCCACCGAAAAGAAACACGGTCATTATGGCTGCATTTTGGGTATGGCTGCATTTGGGGCAAATCTCAGTCTAGGTACAGCGACAATGACCATGCGGTCTATTCGTGCGAATAGTTTAGAGACCATGTTCCACAGCACTGGAATTGAAATTGCACGCAATACCCGAGCCCCCACATAGCCGCAATACATATATACATACATACACCTATACAGATATACCTATATACCTATATATACTATGGGTATATCTATGTAAAACCTATACATAAATGCCTATACGTATGCCTACATAGACTTGTATATATATGCCTATAATGTATATATCGTCACAAACAGAACTGCCCGGCAAAACCGTAGGCAGAGAGAGAGAAGAGGACAACAAACGAGGGGCTTATAATGTATATATATCTATGTGCATATGTATACTATCTAGATACTATTATAGTAATGTATATATATCTATGTACATATGTATACTATCTAGATACTATTATAGGCATACGTATCACGCCGGTATAGTCAAAACACAGTCTCATATAGATGTATATACTGAGCCTATCACATAGATGTACATTGCACATGTCTAAATTTAACCTTAAGTTATAAAAATACATAGATATTCCTGAGTACCTCCGTATTTTATATATAAAAATATATAAATATTCCTGAGTACCTCCATATTTTTCACCTATAATATTGAGCTAAGGCCTCGCTCCACTGCTCAACAAGCACATGCAAAAAGACCAAGTGCATCTGGAGTCGAACATTTTTACTGTATCTTGACGATTACTATGTCCAGATACATATACAGTGTTGTGGAGAGGAGCGAGCCTTTTAGACATATTTTCACAGAAATACAAGTACGTCTCTGTTTCGGGGAGGGGGGGGGGAAGGGGGGGGCGGGAAGGGCGGCAAAAACAACGCCCCGATTGACACGCATACGTCCATCATAGTCTTTTATATCTTCCTATAAGATTATAACTATATCATGTCTAAATGACTATTAAGGTCAACGTATATATCTACCTATAGATATGCACTGAGCCACATGTATATGTCTGCTTGTTTCTCAGTGAACATCTATAGGTATATAGACACCTATAGACATATTGTATGATATCTATAAGGTAGACATACATAGACACCTAATGAAAGAAAAGGGAACACCTCGCGCTACAGATAAAAATATATAAACATGGGCATAAGAGAGATTTCAAGCTCCAAAACCGGTCGCCCCGATGGACACAAAACAACGACACAAGCGCTGCCTTTCGGCTTCAACGGACCACAGAACTCGATACGCTGAATCAAGACAGCATTTTGTCATATCTCCCAAAGACCCCACCCTCACGACTTCCGGTCCGGATTCAAAGGACCACAGTAGTCGGTATACTGAATCAAGACTGCATCTTCCCTCACGCGACTTCCTATCCAGATTATTTGACAGGCAAATGAATTCGTTGAGCATCTACGTGCCCTTGCGCAACGAAATACGGCAAAAGCCTAAAATGTTAACAACTAAATTTTAGGTCAGCGAGACAAGTCCTCCCGCTCTAAAGAGGGGAGGGGGGGGGAGGCGGGAACGGTGTAAGTGGGGCAAAAAAAGGTGACACGACTTGCGATACTACTTAGGATACTCGAAAAAAGGTACTCTGTATAGGTGGAGGTCCAGGAGGCGAAGTGGTTCATCCGAGCGGCTAATAACTGAGTCCCCGGGGTCTTCCAAAGTCCGACTCCACCTTTACCAAAAAAAAAAGAGTTAAAATAAAGAAGGAAAAGAAGGAAATGAAAAAAAAAAGAATATGGACAAAGAAATACAGAGGGCAACATTCATCCCCTTAATTATTGTCAGATCTAGCTATGCTTGCAGGGGTCCCTAATAGGCTGAGGAGTGGTGGTAGAGGTAGATAGTGAAAGGTGAAATTGAGAGGAGAATATATATAGCTTAGGTTTGAAAAAGAAGGGAAGACAAGAAAAAAGACAAAAAAGCAACACAGGGTACAATGCGGCAATTTATACGGGATCTCAGCACCGCGGATTGGAATCGAAGTCTAATCAAACAATTTACAAACAAGACAAGACAAAATAAAGGAGCGGGACAATTTATTTATCGGATTGTTTTTTGGTTTCGGGAACGGGACAAATTATCAAAATTAACAGAGTCTAGATTTTTAAACAGCAAAAAAAAAAAAAAGGGTTAAATACGGCCAGATTAAAGGAAACGCAGGACGAGCGCTAGCAGTAGCTATATTGTATGTATAATCCACCTCCAGAACAAAAATACGAGACGACGAAGACAGGAATGCTTCAAAAAAAAAAAATAGACAAGGAAAAGGACGATATGCAGGTGGCCAAAACAAAACAAAAAAAATGTGGGAGGGAAAAAAAAAAAAAAAAACAAATTCACAGTGTCAGTGGAAAGAAGCAGACACAGAGGGGAGAAGGAAATGTGTGACGACGAAGATGAAATTGAATAACAAACAACAAAAATTAAAAATTGATGGAGAGAAGCAGACAGGGGAGAAGGAAATGCGTGACGGCGAAGACGAATTGAATGACAAACAGCAAAAATAATTAAAACAAAAAAAAAAAAAAATGAATGACAAACAGCTAACGTGTCGGTCCAAAAACTCAGTGGAGTCCTTCGGGACATCCGTTAAAATTGGAACGATACAGACAAGATTAGCATGACCCCTGCGCAATGTTGGCACGCATAAATCGAGAAATGGTGGGAATTGCCAAAAAAAAAAAAAAAAAAAAAAAAAAAAAAAAAAAAAAGGAAAAAAAAAAAGGGAAAAAAAAAAAAAAAAGAGGGGGAAAAGCAAAAAAAAAAAAAAAAAAAAAAAAAAAAAACTCAGTGGAAGAGAGAGAGGGAGGGAGAGAGTACTGAAGTGCCAAGAAAAAATACGATGGAAGGAAAGAATACGTTCGTTGCAAAGTTTGAACGATACAGAGACGATGCAAGGAAAGAATACGATGTGGAGTGAGAAGACAGGGCGACGGGACAGACGTTAGATGAAAAATTGAAGCGATACAGAGAAGAGAATATTTTACCCTCGTACTTCCCAATAGAACGTCCTGTCATTATATCGGTGTCTACCCCAACGTAACGGCTCAGTCCGGATGCCACAAAAACGACAGTACTAAAAGAATGATGACCAAACTAAAGTCTTATTAAATATGAAAAAAAAAAAAAAGACGAAAAAGCATGGCCCGCACGACTCGAGCTTGCCTGAAATTTCCTAATATCGGCGTTGACCGCGACATATCCAAACGCGCCATATCGAAGCGCGCTGGGACCAAGCCCAAGTTCGCGCAGAGACCTTCACTGCTTCTACTCTTCTTCACTCGAGTACAACGACTCAGAGACATCCAAAGTGTACAAATGTAATGACCATACTGCGTTATATTCGGGTAAGGAAGGTCAATGACCGTACAGCGTTACATTCGGGTAAGGCAGGTCAATGACCGTACAGCGTTGTATTCGGCTAAGGTCGGTCAATGACCGTACTGCGTTGTATTCGGCTAAGGTCAATGACCGTACTGCGTTGTATTCGGGTAAGGTCGGTCAATAACCGTACAGCGTTGGATTCGGGTAAGGAACGTCGTTCGTGGCGCGTATTTTTTTAATTAAATTAATATAGAATAAAAAAAAGGTCCTTCGTTGCGCGTATTTTTCTAATTAAATTAATATAGAACGTTTCGTCTCCACCCGAAACGAGATGATGACTAATCTCGCCATTACCAAAAAAAAAAAAAAAAAAAAAAGGTCGTTCGTTGCGCGTATTTTTTTAATTAAATTAATATAGAACGTTTCGTCTCCACCCGAAATGAGATGATGACTAATCTCGCCGTTACCAAAAAAAAAAGAAAACAAAAAAGGTAACTACGCGGCAGTCGCGCCAACAGTTCGAAAATGCACTCCACTCCAGACATTCCCCCTACCTTCTTCCCACGAATACAACGTACACGGTCATTCTCCTTCTTCCCCCGAATACAACGTACACGGTCATTCTAGCTTTATATTTGGCGTATCTCTCAGTCTAAGCAGACTATCCTGACCGTACGTTGCATTCGGGGTAAGGAAGGTAGCACATACAACAACCTCACGTGACCCCACCTAACCGGAAACCTATCTTATATACATTTGACATTTTCACGCCTCTTGACTGTAGTGCATTTGCAAAACCCAACCCTGACCGGATCCGCCGTAGTTTTCACGAGTAACCAAAAATAAAAATAAAATACATTTGACATTTTCACAAGCAAACATTTTCACAAGCAAACTTATAGGAGCACAGACTACTTAGTGCCTTTCAAGAGTAACCAAAAACAAAAATAAAATAAAAACATACGACCGACTGGAAAACCTTTTTGGGGTCTCATTTGGTACACACACCCAACGAACTGCTGAAATACAGACCGCCAAGGTCCAATCCAGATGCCCAAGTTTCAATCCAGATGCAATCAGACAAAATTAAATAATATATACGGAATTACCTGGGGCCGGTCAGTTCAATGATGATATATCAAGACTGCCGCCCTTTTATTAACAAAATAATACAAATATAAAATAAAAAAGAAATTTTTTTCACTCATCGCGCCTATATTTTTCCAGTTTGGTAGACAAGGCATAAGAAAAAAAAGTCAAAAAAAAAAAAAAAAACTTACACGAAGTCAGAGACTGGAATCTGGTAAATTAAAATGCCCACATTGCGCGCACCGACAAAATCGCAAAGAAGTCGTGAGATAAGATATAAATTGATATAAAGCAATCGATTAAGAATGGTATACGTACAGGCAGAGACTTACGTGCCATTTGACGACGAGTAACCAAAAATAAAAAAGAAGGATTATAGAAAAAAAAAAGTGGAATTCGGTGATAACCACATTCAGCGTGCCATGGAATAGCAGAGAAGTCGTGAGACAAGATACGACTTGAGGAACCAATCGATTACGATTGGTGTACAGTACCCAAAATATAATAAAGGGGAGGGATATAATATACGGGAGGGATATAATATACGACAAATAAAAGTTCAAACAGAACAAAAAAAAGGAATGTAAGGGAAAAAAAAAAAGTTCACACAGAACAAAAGAAAAAGAGAAAAAAAGGGAAAAAAATGCGCTTGCGAGGTTCGTCTGGAATTCGCTGATGTCCACTTTGAGCGCTCCAGCAAATCTCAGAGAAGCTGTGAGAGACGATATGACTAGAGAAACCAATCGATTCAGATATATCTATACGTTAGGAGTGCAAAAAAAAAATAAAGGGGAAAAAAATGAAAAAAAAAAATGAAAAAAAAAGGGATATAAGTAAAAAAATATGCGCTTGCGAGGTTCGACCGGAATTCGGTTATGTCCACTTTGAGCGCTCCAGCAAATCTCCAAGAAGCTGTGAGAGACGATATGACTAGAAAAACCAATCGATTAAGATATGTGTATACGTGATGAGTACACCAAAAAAAATTAAAAAAAAGTGAAAAAAAAGCGATATAAGTAAAAATAAGTGCAAAAGCAAAAAATTCAAACAGGAAAAAAAAAAAAAAATGCACTTACAAGGTTCGTCTGAAATTCGGTGATGTCCACGTTGAGCGCGCCATCAAATCGCAGAGAAGCCGTGAGGGACGATATGACCTGAGAAACCAATCGATTAAGATTGGTATACGTGGGCCGTTCGATGTCGAGAGATCTTCGACAGATGTCATATATAGCTTCGTTGTCGAGGAGGACAGAGACGTCGGTGTGTTCCAAGAGAGAGTGGGTGGAAAGAACACTGTTGTATGGCTCAACGACGGCCGTAGACACTTGCGGAGAAGGGTAGATGGTAAAGCCAAGCTTCGACTTCTTTCCATAGTCCACGGACAACCTCTCCAGAAGCAGAGAACCTAGACCGGATCCTGTCCCCCCACCTACAGCATTGAACACAAGGAATCCCTGAAGGCCGGTACAATTGTCCGCCAGCTTGCGGATCCGATCAAGACATAGATCAACTATATCTTTGCCAATGGTGTAATGACCGCGAGCGAAGTTATTAGCGGCATCTTCTTTGCCGCTAATGAGCTGTTCAGGATGGAAGAGCTGTCGATAGGCGCCGGTCCGAACCTCGTCGATGACAGTGGGCTCTAGGTCGACGAAGACAGCGCGAGGGACATGCTTTCCCGCGCCGGTTTCGCTGAAAAAGGTGCTGAATGCATCATCCCCTCCCCCCACCGTTTTGTCCGCCGGCATTCTCCCATCTGGCTGAATTCCATGTTCCAAGCAGTACAACTCCCAGCAGGCATTGCCAAGCTGGATTCCCGCCTGACCGATGTGAATCGAGATACATTCCCTCATCTCTCTCTCTCTCTCTCTCTCTCTCTCTCTCTCTCTCTCTCTCTCTCTCTCTCTCTCTCTCTCTCTCTCTCTCGTTCTTTAGCTCTGGAGAACGCCCACGTGCTCGAACGCGCCGGAGATAATCAGTCAGTCAGACCTAAGTAGTCGGGACTACTGAAAACGCAAGGCAGAACCTCACCGCGGGGGAAGAGGGGGGCGGCGAAAGGGAAAAGGGAGGAGAAGGCGCAGGACGGCGAGAGGAGCGAGCGAGCGATACCACTGGACGGCGAAACGGATAAGGCGCAAATCGCAAATCAGCTGATCTTGTTCAATTCTTCTGCCTCCAATCCTACGACAACAATCTACGGAAAACAAGTGACGTCTCTCTCTCTCTCTCTCTCTCTCTCTCTCTCTCTCTCGCTCGCTCGCTCGCTCGTTTTCTCGTCTGCTTCGGACGAAGAGGCTGACGAAGGGAACGGCTGAACAAGGAGTACACTAGACGACGGCTGAAATCTTCTTCTCTACACCAAAAAAAACAGTCATAACCTGCCGCAGTTCAAGGCGCAATGTACGTGACTAGAGCTCTACATAGTAGAACACAGAGCGTGCTTCCCCGCCCACAGCAGCGACCAGTACACGGCTGAGAACGACTCCCGCGCGTGCGTGCACGCACAGCTAGACAAGGAGAGATTGACAGCAATGCTGGAGGTATGACCTCGTACGTTCGTGTGCAGATTCGCCCCTCGCGTGCGTGCGTGCGTGGGGGAGCGCGAAGGTGCACGAGTGGGTTTGACGAGGGAACAGCGCAAGCAAGCAAGGCAGGCAAACGAGCGCGAGCGGCAGCGCGACGCGCGCACCGAGAGGGAGTGAGAGAGACGGCGGGAGCAGCGCTTCGTGTGCAGCGCGATGAGGACGCTGACACGAAAATCGCGGCAAGGAAGGAAGAAAAAGCGTTAGCAGAGTTAGCAGACAGCGCGCGCTTCGCGAGTGCTGCCAAGTTGCCAAGCCTTCCCCTCTTCCCCGCCGCTCTACCCCTCTCCCCGCGTGGGGTTGAGGAGGCTGCGCACCGCCTGTCTCCGCATCATTCCGCCCAACCTCGCGCCTCCGCCGCCTATTGCTCGTCGTCGAATCTTCAGCGCGCGCTCCCCCGCGCCCCTCCCCGGAGGTCGCGCGTGACCCTCAGGCTTGGGACACCGCGCGCGCACCGGTCGCGGCGCCGAGCCCGTGCGCCGTTGAACATCCTTCGCCTGCGCGAGCGCTCGCGGCAGGCGGGAGACAGCTGGTCGCTGAGCACGGTCCTTCCGCGCAAAGATTGCACTGAAAAACAGAAATTAAAAAAAACAAAAAAAAAAAAGCATCCTCTGCATAAGAGACTTCCTCCTTGCTCGTCACTTTCCTGGCGATTCGCTTACCGGGGGCCCTCGCCCCACTCCCCTTCAAATGTGCAAAATAAAAATGAATACTCTCATAAAACATGGAGAGATACATCGCCATAGTTTTTGTCTTTTATGCATGTGGAGCAAGGCCCGTAGTGGCGAGCTCACACTACCGGTAGGATTATTTTGACAACGCCCTGGACGTGAATTGAAGTCAGATTCGTGGCGCATTGGGCAGCAATTGCAGTCGGATGCGCGACCGTGGTTTGAGTCTGCCCTCGTGAAGAACACCGTCTTCCCCCGAACACAACGCACCCTTATTTTGGCTGTATATGGCTGGAAATGTAGCTTGTATGCATTCATTTTGAGGGTGCGTTATGCTCGGGGTACGATGGTATCGGGGTCTCGAAAAAAGAAGAAAAAAAAAACCAAAGAGAAAAGAAGCCTGCGCGACCAGTCTCTGCGGAGTTTTGCGCGGATTTCTCAGACAGGGCGCGTGAAGCCTGCGTGGCGCCAGAGGAAGACCCAAGCGGAATCTGGAACGCCGGACCTTACCACTGTATCTGGACTGAAATACGTCTAAAATCACCATGCATTATATTCGTGGGAAGACGGTCGGGCCCAACGGGAGGGCGCCGTTGACCGACCTGGGAAACGGGAGACTGTCCCATGAAGCCCTTCAGGAGAGTCGCCGTTCACCAATCTCCCGTTAGCCCCTTAATGATTTGGGGCAAATTGCATCTCCACCCCACTCAAAGATGTGAATACCCGCTATACCTAGTCCCAGTGCCCAACTGGCATCTAAACCCGGGCACCGCTCAACTTTGCATGGTACCGGGGAGGGGCGCGACGACGGGCGCAAGAGCGCTCCGCGGAGCGCTATCGGTTTGGGCGAACTGATGTCGCTGACACCGAGGAAGGCACACGGCCTGACCTACGGGGGAATTTGCTGAAGCCCTCCCGGCTATGGCCGGGTCAAACACCTACAGAGCATGGTGCGGGGAATGGAAGCGAAGCAGCGGCCGGGAGCAGTATGGAATATACAAATTACTGTTGAATATGTGGTCGAGACGTGGCGCCACACGGCGCGCACGTCAGTGATGTGTACTAGGAAACCACCAATATGGTAGCACCCCCAACATCGGCAACTCCGAGATAACCTTCTTCTTTCTCCGTCCTCTGCTATGGAGACATCGGATCAAGACCAGAGTACTCGGCTCTCCGTCTGCCGTCAAGGGACCTGAATCAGGAGAGGTTGGTGGCCGAAGGAAGGGTAAGCGCTAAGGTATGAACTCGCTGCACTTGCGGGAACCGTGGTGTTGACCGAGTCTTTAAGTTACACGTACTTAGATTTGACCGTAATCTGGATAGGCACACCTTCGATAGGAGCTAATAGGCAGGGTTGGGCTTGTTGGTTAATTTTGACGACTTGTTAGGTACTACCCCTGGTTATCGACCAATTTCTGGACATCTACCGGAAAGCGGGACCGAGAGTTATTTAAATTTTGAATTTTCCCCCTTTGAAAGGAGGGGTGGGGAGTTATTTTAAAATTGAATCTTCCTTCTCACTCAGCACAAATATCGAATTCAACCCACTGTCCAAACGTAACCATGAGCTCGGCGGTTCCCAACCCACCCCTGTCACAGGGTGGGCGAGGAGAGAATGGGGCTGTCTCGGTGGCAACAGCAGACGCAGACGAAGGCCCTAGAATTAAAACGCTTTTGGATATGTGTTTTGATGATGGCTTGTTTCCAGAAACGAATGTGAATGTGGGAGTGACAGAGGTCATCGATGGTATTGGATATCTGACACTTAGTGATGAATTCGACCAGGCGACATTGAACTGGCTGAAAGCCAGAACGGTGATAGTAATCTTCGATGAACCTGCCATAACCCTCAGCATCACCCAAAGAGAACAACTCATCCGTGTCTACGAGGATGCTTGGTACTTGGACCCGACGGTCAACCCATCCCAAAAAAGATGAAGAACACACGGGGAGGGACCAAACGTAACATCCTATGTGGCAAGATCGGAAAGAATAGCAGAATGGTTAGTGATGAAAGGGGAAGATAGGATTCCAACTCGCACAGGGTCGATTAAAGTCATTTTCAAACCTTGGATGACCAAGCATGAATTAGACACAATGCGAGATAACGAACTCGCCCGCAGATTCCTAATAATTGCACTTAGGGTTCTGCTGGAAGCGATGCCTTCACTTCGATTCGCAGTGGAGGGATTCATGGGGAGGGTTCTAAAGGTTCACCCACTGGAAAGAAGGCCAGAGGAACCAAGGATCGGAAACGTACGGATTGATTGTGTGCCCGAGGTAAAAGACTCATTTATGGAGTGGATAGTGGTTAGGAAACCGACAGGGGGGTTTCTAGAAGTGCAATTTGCTAATCAGGATTCGCCCTTCTGCCAAAAGTGTCTGTGGTGGTTCCATGATGAATTTGACCCTGAGTGTCCAAAATTCAATGAACCAATGCCGGACGGAAGGAGAACAAGGGGTCGAGGAGGTAGGGGAGGAAGAGGGAGAGGAAGAGCGAGTGGGCAGATCGGAAGAGGAGGGGTAAGAGGTGGAGGTAACAGGGGAAATGGACAGGTGAGTGGAGGAAGAGGGGAAGCAGGAGGCGGAGGTGGTCAGGGAGGTATACCGGGGGAGAGACAGAATAACGGCAAAAACTCAGGAGGCAGGGGAGAAAATGGTGGTCAGAGGGGAAATGGAGGGCAAGATGGAAGTAATGCAGGAAGAGGGAGGGGCAGCGATAACCTCTATGGGGGAGGTAGGGGACTGGAGGGTGTGGGAAGGCTTGAAGGAGGTGGCAGCATAAGGCCTTCGGGAGCTGTCCCCCCGAACGGTCTTGTACCAAGATCAAATGTACTAGGATCAAATCCATCTAATGCACTGATCCCATACGCCCAGCTCCCCCCCCCCCCCCCCCCCATCTCTTCCCC
>BFEA01000068.1:1500401-1545739 GCA_003427395.1 Chara braunii
ACACACACACACACACACATACACACACACACACACACGCGCGCATACACACACACAAGGCCTCGCCACAGCCAAAAAGAAATAAACAACGGGCTGCGCACCCGTGACCTCATGGTAAGTCAATATCTTTCCATATTCTAGCCTAGGATTCATTTTCATTATGAGCATTTGGAGAGTAGTGAAGCGATGTCGGTGCGAATACCCTTACAAGGGTATCCGCCTTGTTTTTTTTGTAGCGCGCAGACTTAAGGCGCGCGTGATCTCTTTTCCCTTTGGTGATTGTGAAGAACCGGCGTTGGTCGCCGACCAGATTTTCAATTTTGACTAAAAGAGACATTGTCTTCTGATTGATATACTTGACCTTGACATGTGTGTACGTGCGGAGGACGGCATTGACAACAATGTGATTTGGAGGACGTTTTGGGAGATCCGCACGTCGAGTAGTAACTTCTTATATAGATGTCTGTTAGTATTAGGCTCAGCCTTCGACCTAACACTATTGGTTACACCGTTGGACTTTCATCAAAGAGATTCAAGGATCAAGGTCTAGTGGCGACGATGCAGGGATATCAAAGTAGCGCGAAGGGACCGAGGGGTTGAGGGTCTGGTGGGGCTATCCCCTTGGTTTTGTAGCGTCGAAACGGTACTAGTGGATCTTTTTCCTCGTCCATCATTTTTTGACGATTAAAATTTTTTAATATTTTTATTAATTATTGTCGTTATTATTATTATTTTTATACGTCGGACATTCCTTGACTTGGACGTGACGTCGGATTACAGACCGTCACAGAGGTCGAGGACTTTGAGAGCACGCTCCTTTGGTTGACCTATGGGTCATGTGACTTTGAAAAGCTTACGAAATTCATCTATTCCACTGTCTTGGAACGTGGACCGGGGAGTTCGACGTGTATGCGAGCCGGTAGGTGATCGAGCACGCAAAGCAGGAGAAACTGAGTGGGGTAGGGCTTCATATGGGCGCACCGATCGCTAACTGCTTAATGCAGTAAGGAACATGATTATGGGTGTGCGGTTGGGGGCCGACAGACGGGATTTGCGCCTAGGCACAATGGACATCAGGCGAAGACCCGCAACAGTGCAGGTTGTTGTGGCTGTGTATGTGAAACCCGTCCCAGCCGCGGTCTTAGAAACTTTCATTTGAATATTCGATACTGCTATCACCAAGATTGGCGTCGGGACCCATCTTGCCTGGGTCGAGCAGCAGGTTGTGCAGAAAGCATGCGGCCTGCCACTCGTATGACGGAATCAAGACGGCCAAGTATGGGCCAGAGGCGCCAGCGCCACCTCTAACTCGGGTCTAATAGATTCGGCAGGTGGATCGTGGCACATTCCTCAGTGGGTTTTGACTTCCACGACCACTATCCCACTATCTGTTTCAACACCCTTTGTGGTGTCCGGGGTAACGCGCAGACAAATATTAACCGACTGAAATGCAAATCGTCCGCCAGGTTTGAAGGTGGGGGCAATAAGACTAATCCTACTATCTGGTAGTTGGCTCCTCTCAACGATTCCCCTTAGGATAGATTTGTCGGATGGTCTTCGTTGAAATCACTGCGGGACGGACCGTTGTCGAGCATTGTGCCACCGTCGGAGGAGAGTCGGAAATATTGATCACGAAGGGCGAAACAAGTGGGAATGAACATGGCATGAATTTCCCCCAGATGCGCTCAGTAGAGAGATGATGGAAGGAGGGGTAGGCGCAGTTGAAGATGCAGGGCTTACTCATTTGTAAGCGAACTTGAGCAAGAGAATAGATGATCTCGGGGTTATGACCCCTGACGAATCGATCTACTGAGTCGAAATCTGTACTGGGAACGCAGTTTCGGCGTTACGATAGTTATGAGCTGCGACTAAGGGAGCTATGGCGAGAGTGCAAGAGCGAGATTTGACCCACTTAAGGGTGAGATCAGAGCAAGGGGAGGTGTAGTCGGGGGCTTAAGATCAGGGCGATCTCAAATCTAAGCTTAGTTTTAGTTAAGGAGTTAGTAGTGTTGGAGCTAGGAGGAAAGTTGATACGTGAGAGATTGCGAGAACGAAAAAATGAATGATGAAAAAGGGGAGAAGTCCATAGTGTTCTCGTTCCTTGATGAGTTTCAAAGCAAGGGAAAATCGAAACCCGGGTTTCAAAGCAAGGCGAATCCGACAAAAGGAGTTAGATTAAAAAGTTAGGAAGTTAGTCTAGTTAGTATAGGCGTACTGGCTGCGAGGGGCTGACAACCGCGAATGGAAAAAAACGGAAGTCAGACCTGTATCGTTTCATGTTTAAGCGGAAGGTTCGTTTGCGTTTGGTATACATTGGACTGGAGTAGCCTACTTGACGATAATTGTGCCCCTTGTCGCACTCATCCCTGAGCGTTTCGTGTCATCATACTTGTGGTCTGAGCACGACGATCGTCCTTTTTGTCACTGAATTTGTTCATACGTGGTTCGTGCTCGTTATCTTCATCGACTCCTCATCATGATGATCGCCTCCAAGGAGCGACTGTATCTTTCCGTGTTCTAGCGAAAGATTCATTCTAATTTTGCACATCTTGGTAAGAAAAAAAACTCAACCCTCCCATCCCATTATGATTTTGTAGTAGAGTTGTTGGAGTCGCCGTTGTCTGTCATCACGATTACGCCCTTCGTGCTGCTGAGCTCTTGCTGTCTGTCGTCACAATGGCGCCCTTCGTGCTACTGAGCTCTTGCTGTCTGTCATCATGATTGCGCCCTTTGTGATGCTGATAGTGGGAATCGAGTGAACTTGGCGGGGGATTAAAGTCAAGATGCGTTGAAAGAGAGGAGGACAATAGGCGCAGGGGAAGTAAGAAAAACAGCGGGAATAAAAGGAGAAACAAGCAGAGAGTTTTGTCAAAGTAGCGCTATTGAGCGCATCGACCCTCCACTTTTTCCAAGTTGGGGAGCCCTCCCGGCCATGTCACGCAGGAGATAAACAAAACAAAACATAGAGATACAACTTGGGGATTACGCATAAATAATTTCACGAGCCGCCGCGACGGCCGAGGTCGTGTTGTCCCTTCGTCGCTCTAGCCGGGTGCGCCTGCTGTACATCCCGCGGTCCCCTACGATACGATAGGTTCCCGCCGGGCATAAGCTTTCTTCCCTAAGGGGCTATCACCACCCTTAGGGGCATATCCCTACTAAGCTACTGACCCATGTGGGAAAACTTTTACATGCAATCGCAGAGGTAAGTCAGTCGAGGGCGTTTGCTCGCATGCTGTAGTATAAGTACACGTGATAAAAACGCCTATTGAACCTGGACGTCGTTTGTCAATTAGGGCGCTGATCTCCTAAGGATGAAACGTGCACCGGTGGACTAGGGCGGTCTCGATCAAGCATGGAAACCTCAATTTTAACCCTAGTCCTTTAAATATAATATTCACATAAATATACATATATATATAATATATAATATATATATATATAAATATAATATATATATATATATATATATATATATATATAACTTATCAAGGCAAAGTCACACATGTCCTTAATAAGGCAATACGTATATATAAAAAGTCAACCTTTTAGTCAATCATCTCAACAATCACAATTGCAAAAACCCAACAAAATATTTAATATAATTGATTTGGTCTGATGAAAAGATCATGCTAACGTAATTCCTCCTTGTCGTTGATATAGTATCAAAATACAGAAACTTTCTTGTTGAAAACGTCTAGAGTAAATTCATTCAATCCTTTAATTTTTACATCTATAGTCGACCTTATGTCTGATTTCAGGGTCGCGTTTCGAGTTGCCCTATAAGTCGTAACTTAAAATTTTACCTAAAACGTCCAAAGGTAACTTCAGACCAATGAAACGTATTTGCTTACTTTTCCTCTCTTATGTATTTACCCTTCAATGCTAAAGCATGATAGTGAAATCATCAGGGTAATCCAAATACTATCCATCCGATGGTCCTATCTACATAGAATGTTTTTGTTTTTTGAAATTACCTCATGAAGCCATAAGTCGTATGACTTCCTGAGCGGAATTAGTCTATGCGAGGTGTTTTCCACGGAATCCAAGTAAGATTTCAAAAAAACGATGTCTAACTCTGGTAAACTTGTCGTCCTCCACGCACCTGAGCCTCCAACAAGTCCAATCGCGCAAGTTCGTCGTCGTTGAATACAAGGGTCGTCATCCATCCACCTCACATAACTCTAACTATTCGAGTACTATAGAGGGAGACCATCTGTGAGGCTAGTCTCCACACTATGACTCGAAGAGGCTGACACAATCCAAATAAGTGTCGAGTCTCTGTATCCCGGGTCCGAATGAAGTCGAAACGTCTCCCGGACGAGGTAATTTTAATACTCACAATGACTTGAGAGAGACATTGGAGGTTTCTCGCGCGGAGGAAATACGGGTAGAGCATGAACTCCATATGGCGAGATACGATTCCGTGCCCCCTTTTCCGACACGAGACTTTGAGGATATGAATCTCATCTTAGTTCACAAAGAAAATACCAATAGGGAGGACACTCCAGAAGTTATAAGAATGTTCCTTCGTATTCTGCTATGGTTGGACGACTGGCAAGGTCCTTTCTATTTGCTTTATTATGTGAGGCGGATTCGGGCCAACAGGATCGATATTCTTTACTCTGAACGGTTTTCGATTGACGCATTTGCCGACGAGGAATACGAAATCGGAGAGCTTTTGCGTAAATGATGTTTTTTGTGCGGTCTGTAGACTAGGCGTCCTTCCTGCATCATGTCCACGTGGGATCATGTTGGCACAATTATCCAATTTAACGCCGCCTCTCGTGTTTAAAAAAATCGAATGATCACCGCTTCAGTAGGCATCTGAATGATAAATAATACCTTTGCTAATATAATTTTATCTGCACAAAATTATTTTACCCTTATCCCCCTTTTCTGAGCCGTGATTCTTATATCACGGTCCAACCACGAAAGAGTAGTGTCTATTCACACTTCTTCAGATACTAGTAGGTACATGAACTGGGCTTCTTTTGACACCAGTTCCCCATGCGTTAGTGACATCTAAGGTGGTCACTCAAAAAAAAATAATTTTCAGTTTTTTCCCTGTGTAAATGTACAAGGGAAAACCAATTTCCATCCTTTAATCGTCGTGCATCCCACCCTTTAGGAAGTGGTCCAAAGCACTCCTCCTCCTCGCCCGTGACGAAAACTCGGATCTCGGAACTAGGGCCGTCTCCACCGAATCGGCAAAGTACTCCCTCGTAAAACGGTCCACTCCGGGTCGATAACGGGGCCGGCTCCTAAAACAACGAACCCCCGCCGTGAATCTTGGACCTCAACACGGCGGGGGTTCGTTGTTTTAGGAGCCGGCCCCGTCCATCTTGGACCTCAACACGATGAAAATAACTTGGACGAATCAGAAATGCAGAGGAGGAAAGAGATATAGTCGAGACTCGTTCGGACGGGAAGTAATTCGAGAGGGTCATTCGGGATAGAAAGGAAACCTGAAGGATAGCTAAATTTATTAACAGTTACTCCCTTTCTTTTGTATTCCGCTTCCTTTTTTGACCTTGGTTACTTTCCCCATCATAATTTGACTGTTTACTTTATTACATAGATGAAAACATCATAGAGAAAAGGTAGAAGAAACATTCATCAATTTTACCATTTCAATCAGTAAAACTTGGATTTTCCTTCTTATTATTTTTTTCTTTTTACACACCTGCATGCAAAGAAAGTCAACATTTAACGACTTCAACCACGAAAGCATCGCCGAAGTCAGACCGAAAGTCCCATACAGACACAACGGAAAAATTTCGTAGAAAAATAATTATTATATAAGTACAATCTAAATTTCAAATTTTCATTCCATCTTAAAAAATGTCATTCCATTTTAAAATTTTTCATCTTACTTGCAAACTTTCATTCCAAGAATAGAGTATCCCTTCTTATTTGAACTACATGCTAAAGATGGAATGAAAGTCTGGATAAGTTCATGAAATATTTTAACTGGATTGTCATTCTGAGTAAGAATTTTTAGTCATAAATAGGTTAATCCAATCTAAATTAGAGGATATTTGTTGTAGTGGAAGGAAAATTTAATTAAAACGTTTTATAAACTCGTCCAGACTTTCATTCCATCTTGAACAAATAAATGTAGTTCGAAGGAAAAACTCGTTTTTAGACGGGAACTTATCAAATAAAACTGAAAATGTTAGAATTGGACGAACATTGGAATGATAATTTATAAATATGAAGGATTTTTTTTTTTATGGAATGTTTTTTCAACTTTCATTTCTCGTGGGAATTTTGCTGCTACATGCCCCGTCACACTTTCTTTTCTCTCAGCCTTTCTCTGAACACCCAAAAGAAAAAGAGAAGGGTCATACAACGTGAGGGTGCACATACAATGAAAAATTTTCCTAGAATTAAATAATCATTCTATAGTAAAATTACAATTTAAATTTCAAATTTTCATTTCATCTTAAAAAATGTCATTCCAATTTTAAAAATTTTCATCTTACTTGCAAACTTTCATTCCAAGAATAGGGTATCCCTTCTTATTTGGACGACATGCTAAAGATGGAATGAAAGTCTGGATGAGTTCATAAAATATTTTGATTGGATTGTCATTCTAAGTAAGGATTTTCAGTAATAAATATGTAAATTCAATCTAAATTAGAAGATATTTGTTGTAGTAGAACGAAAATTTAATTAAAACATTTCATAAACTCGTCCAGACTTTCATTCCATCTTGAACAAATAGATGTAGTTGGAAGGGAAAAATCATTTTTAGACGGGAACTTATCAAATAAAACTGAAAATTTTAGAACTGGACGAACATTGGAATGATAATTTATAAATATGAAGGATTTTTTTTTTATCGAATGTTTTTTCAACTTTCATTTATCGTGGGAATTTTTCTGTTGTAGGTGTGAAGGATCCATGCCAACCACTAACCTTGAGTAGTGAAAGTTTGACTGTGTCCTTGTACAAAAACTCAAGTAACTGACACAGCTTGTCGAAGAAATCGCTGCGCAGATTACTAGTCATGGTTGACACCTGATTCACTAGTACCTCTTGCGGCAGTCCCAAACATGAAGGCGGTAAGTCCCACAAGTCCTACTTAGCACCAAGCGGTCCACGTCTGTGCCAAATAATTCCAAGTGGTCTGTGTCTTACTCCCTGCTGAGCTCTTCCAGGTCTCACGACCCCACCCTGCTTGGTTACAGGGTAACACAACTCGCCCCAGCTCCGACCAGCGTCGTCCCAGCAGCTAGCCTTGGCTGTCCCTTGGAAGCCCACCCCAAAGCATCCCCAGATCTCTCTACCAGGCCTCACGCTCCTGCATCAGCAGGTTACAGGGCATCACCCCAACACCGGCCAACGTCGTTCTGGCATGGAACAACCGCAAATCACTGAGTATAACCGCTTCAGAGCGCCTAGGATGGGTTGCTAAGAGTCCCTAGAGTCCTAAAACATTCATAAGAACCACCAACAAATCAGATAGGTGAAACCTATTCAACCATCTACGACCATTACCAGCATGGCTGTTTTCAGCACAAAAAAAACGAAGCTCTTCCAGGCCTCATGCTCCCATCAGGTTGGGTTACAGAGTTGCACCACCTGGCTCCAGCACCGACCAACATTGCTCCAGTTACGACCCCCGATGACAACTGAGACTGCCCCCGCACACAGTCCCCCAAAGCTCTACACCAGGCCTCACGCCCCCACTAAGCTAGGTCACAGAGTTGCGCCACCTGGCTCCAGCTCCGGCGAGCGTTGCTCCACCATCAGTCTTTGAGGGCCGTCGAATTTTCAACCACCTTTCGCAGGATTACAGATGAATTGCCAGATAGCACCTATTCCTACAGCCTTCTCGAGTGACAAACTAAAAAGAAAAAAAAAAGTAAACAGCCTCCCAGCCACGAATAAGATATGTGAAACCTAATCAATCCACCTGCGACCATCACCAGCATGAATGTTTTCAGTACGAACCGAAGCTCTTCCAGGGCTCATACTCCCATCAGGTTAGGTTACAGAGTTGCACCACCTTGCTTAAGCACCGGCCAACATTGCACCAATTACGACCCCCGATGACCACTGGGACTGCCCCTACAAACAGCCCCCCAGAGCTCTCTACCAGGCCTCACGCCCCCACTAAGCTGGGTCACCGAGTTGCGCCACCTGGCTTCGGCTCCGGCCAGCGTTGCTCCAACATCGGTCTTCGAGGGCCACCAAATTTTCAACCACCCTTCGCAGGATCACAGATGAATTACCAGATAAGAGGCCAACCAAATGGAAGCCAGTAGTAAACTGGATGATAGACTTATTCGAGAAGGATCAAGAATCGAAAATTCTTGAAAAATATGATGGAGAAAATTTAGATGAGAGATTTTTTTGTTTTTTGTTGATGGCGACGAACAACACCCTAAAGATGATAATGATGAAAATAATGGTGAGGACCAACTTACCTGCTGATGTGAACAACTACGTGGCACCCTGGGCCACGGATCCTGCAGCTCAGTCCGAGCTGCGCGGCCGCGCCACGACCCAGTGGGGGCGCGCCTGGGAAATCGGCGCGCGGCCTGGGCCTGCGCACGTGCTCCTCTAGAGGACTGCACATTCAAATATATATATATATATATATATATATATATATTTTGGGGGGGGGGTGATTTTTGATGAGTGGAATAATTAATTAAAAAAATAGAAAAAAAAATATTCGTTGATTGATTGATTGATTGATTGATTGATTGATTGATTGATTGATTGATTGATTGATTGATTGATTGATTGATTGGTTGATTGATTGATTGATTGATTGATGACTGATTGATTGATTGGATTAAATGATTGATGATTGATTGATTGATTGATTGATTGATTGATTGATTGATTGATTGGTTAATTGATTGATTGATTGATTGGTTAATTGATTGATTGATTGATGATTGATTGATTGATTGATTGATTGATTGATTGATTGATTGATTGATTAAATGACTGATGATCGATTGATTGATTGATTGATTGATGATTTGATCGATTGAATTTTTTTTTTGATCGACTGATTGATTGATTGATTGGTTGGTTGGTTCGGGGAGGGTCGCCCATCCCCCCCCCTGGCCGCCACACACACATACACACACACACACACACACACACACACACACACACACACACACACACATATACACCTCTCTCTCTCTCTCTCTCTCTCTCTCTCTCTCTCTCTCCCGCGCAGCTCCCCCGCACGTTGTCGAGCGCATCGGTCAGGCACCTCACAGGGCAGCACGGGACCCTCACGGCCTCGTCACGCAGGAGTTGGACTGTCACTTCGTCGCGAATACATACATGGAGTTTCCGCAAGCCGCTCTGCCCGAGTGCGCTAGCCATACCTCTCGCGAGCCCCTACGGCAGGATAGGGCCTACGCGAGGCACGACTTACCTCCACCTTACGAGAGTTGTCACCTCCTTTCGGTGGGTGTATCCCCGCCGAGCTTCCAGTCCACAATACGAAAGCTGATCAGCTGCAATCGCCAAGGTGAATCAATCGAGGGCGTTTCTCGTTCGCTGTAGCATAGGGGGTATCCGAGGTATTACGGCTTTATCGAACTTGCACGCGAACCACCATCTTGGGGGGTTGAAGTCCCAAGCGTGGTCTGGCGTCGGTCGACTAGGACGCATCCCACGCACCACGTGCACACCACTATAAAGAACATAAAAATAAAAACACACACATGCACACGTACATATACATATACATAACGACACTTCACAAACAACGCGACAACACTCCTAGTCCCTTGGTAGCCATCCCATAACTCTCCGATGCGAAAATCGGATAGGCGACACGCGCGAGACTTAGTATAAAACCGCGCGGACGCAGAGCCTATTCATATCGACTCGCAATGCAAGTGTACGCAAGTGGTCGCAGTGATGGCGTACTATGTAGTACCCATACTCATGCGGCCCTCGTTAATCTCGAGGGTCGCATTCGACACTCAAGTGTCGGCTGACACACGCCTTGAGGGTTATTCTCTCGACGCTGGACAACCGCCAAGTGCGGTTGAAAACCACACCCTCTTCTGCACCCTGCGGAGAGTGGGTGGTATACTAGTTCATACCTGTGGTGACAATCGTCTCTTATCGCCCTGGAGACTAGCTCCATCATCTAGGGCCTGGAAAGAAGTCAAGGGGTTTGACTTAGACGACTGCCACGGACTACAACGTCCAACTATATAATTCTAAAAAGCAAAGATAGGTCGAAGGGTCTCCATATCCCAAAACCTCAACCTTGGGTAACCTTGTCGGTTGGGACTAATGGCCTATCCTGACTCCAGACACACGCGTACATATACTAATCACCTAATCCCATAACTCTAGACGCTGGGTCGGGCGAACGTCGCGCGCATGACTTTTAATATAAAGTTGTGCGGCCGTAAGCCCTTCCTACACTAGCCGGTGATGCTAGTCATACGTGGCAGTCGCAGTTTTGGCCTCACGATATTGAATGGTCGAAGGAATATATCGTGAAGGGTTGCCCTTCACAATATTAAACGGATGAAGGACATGTTGTTCAGCCCTCGTGACATTTTTGCCCTCTTGGTTGGATGTCTCGACGTGCAGGGCAGATAGGCTCTGCGCACAGGAAAATTCTTCGCCTGCAGAGACTAGGGCCAGGGATGTCCTGGACTAGGACCTCGAATCCAGACCCAGGGCTAACGTCCGACTAAGAAACCCCGAAGAAGCATACAACCACACAGAGGGGGTTTTTCTTTCTTTGCACAACCTCAACCCCCATCTAATTTTCAGTGCGCGGGCCCCTCAAGCGAACTCCCAACATAAGTTCACATATATTTATACGTATACATAAGGGGGATAAGTAAGTGACCATCACTTCTCACAATCACAGTGGGACTCCTCACGGCCATATATATATGTGTGTGTGATCGCAGGAAGGCCAACCAAAATCTGAGCCACAGTACATACATGCAATCACATCGAAGAGACAACAAAAATCCACGCACTACATGGGGTCAACTCCAACCAATCTCTACACTCATACCCCTCGCTTTAGCCATACAAGCCCCAACCATTTGTCCAACCAACCATAATTAAATACTCAGTACCTTTGTTAAATGACCATTCAATAAAGTCCGGGTAAAAACACAATGAAACAGATCAAACTTTAGGGCTAAAGCCTTTAGGTTGAGTGACAAAAATGGATTGGAGTTGAATCGTAAACCGAAAAATCGGCAACCGACCTGTTATCAATGACAACAGAAGGCGATCCTTTATAGGATCGAGTTGAATCTAGTTCAGATCTTGAATCAATCGATTAAGAGGACCTGTAATACATGACAGGCCAATCCCCCAAGCTAAGTCTATAAGTCTAGGGAGAATAATCCCCTTATCACGATCTCACTCAAACTATCATAATTAACTAATGCCTAAGTCTACTTCTAAGCAAATGCGAAAGAAAAGGTAGACCCTGACAGAATCTCCCATATACAGAGTGAGTTCTTCAGAGTCGCTACCTGACAGTGTCAAAATATAATCTAACTCCTCTAAATTAAGAAAATTTCGGCAGCGCTTCCCATAGGAAAAGTGCCCTCGCAAAATTTATACTAACTCAAAGATCAAACTTTTAATTCTAAATAGTCAGAATTTTGTCTAACTCTCTAAATTAGTAAAAATTTGGGCAGCGCTTCCTTTCCCAAATTTATACTAGGACAGACATGAACTCAAACATAAAATATGAGATCAACCACGACAAAATTTAACTAACTCCCTAGATTTGTAGAAATTTCGGTGGCGCTCCCCGTAGAGAAAGTGCTATTCAAAGTTTTATACAAACCTAAGTTCAAAATCTGAAATAACTTTGACTTTCAGAAGTCCAATTTTATCTAACTCCCTGAATTAGCAAAAATTTGGGCAGCACCCCCGTTGGCTCTAGTATGAGGCGAGCAACTAAAGCAACTACCTATCAAACTGAAACTCAGACTAAAGTAGTAGTCGCACTCAGTCACATGCAGGCCAAACCACAAAGGTAAGTACTCTCACCATCCCAAGTAAACCTTAGCAAACAATAGCTCATGATCTTTTAATGATTTACCCGCTTATACCCAGCTTACATAAGGCATAAGGTCAGGACACCCAAACTTATGGAATGTGCCTTACTTAGCCAGGCATAAAGTCAAGCCACCAAAACTTATTGAATGAGCCTAATTTAGCCAAGGTGTATACACAGAACAGAGGGCACAACTACTTTTCTCTTCTTTGGGCATATGACTAGATCATTCTAGTCACCTAAACTGTCTCAGCCGGCCCAAGTTACCTTCAGTTATACGCTTAGTTATACTTTCTTCAGGCTGTGATAAAACTATAGTCAGACCACCAAAACTTATGGGACCCTGCCAGACTAGCTTGTTCATAGATAAAAATAGTAATAGAATATAGCCAAATTATAACCTTGAGTTCCAGCATGTTCGGGCTTTGAGTCAGACAACCTTAACTTACAGAACAGTCTGGTTCTCTGCCTGATTCGTTTCTCTTTGATCCAATCTGTGCGTTGTCGGTGCGAATACCCTTACAAGGGTATCCGCCCTGGTTTTTGCAAACGGCAGAAAGTAGGTTGGTTTAAGGTTTAAGTATACCGCGTCAGGCGCGGCTGCGTCTGTGATTTACGTCGACAGGACGGTTGACTAGAATAAAGAGTGTGTGGGCGCGCAGGCTTGAGGCGTGCGTGATCTTTTTATTTGTTGATGGCTGAAGAGTCGGCGCGACCACCGACCAGGATTGTTTTCTTCTGATTAAATAGGGATTAAAAAGATTATGTCTCGCTGAATGATGGGCTTACCTGTAACCTGCACGTGCGTACAGAGGACGACCTCGACAACGGTGACAACGGCGACAGTGTGACTGCGGTAGGTCTTGGCACGAGGAGTGGCGCGGGTGGTTGCCGTGGTACAACTTGGTAAGTCGGTGCAGACGCTGGGCGGCCGCGCGCACGATTGTAGGCAGAAATGAGGCCCAGGCCAACTTCCCTGGCCTTGAGCGGAGCGTCGCACCGCCTTATATGGCACTCCGCGGATATTGGTTTCAGGCTTGGGCTTAGCCCTATAGGTTACGACATTGGGTCAACGTTATGGAGGTTCGGGGATCAAGGCCAGCGGGCGTCGACATTGTGACTGCAGCGGAGCGTTGCGGGAGGGGCCGATGGGGTTGAGGGCCACCAGGGCTATCCCCCCTTGGTTTTGTTTTCGGGCGCGGCAGAGGGCCGATCCGCGGGACTGGTGAAGCGCCACCAGCCCCGCGGGTTTTTCGGGACTATTGATTATTTTACTTTATTTCGTTGTTGTGTTTTACTTATCGCGTCCCGTTTGGGGACACGAGACGGCGGTGGGGTCGCATGGGGTGTGTGGAATTCGCGGGATTGCCTGAAGTGCAATTGGGTTGTGTTTTCATGACTGCGTCGAAGTTACCCTGTTATTTTGCTTGCCCCCTTCTAAATTTTGTCTCTCGGCTTTTTCGTTAACGCGTCCCATTCCGGGACGCGATGCTATGGGTATGGCTGTGGCTCGGAGCCTTGGCTCAGTGGGTGCACCCATGAGCTGCTGAAATATCGACCCGTGCTCAGACCCAGATGGGGGAACCTGCTAAGTAAGCCCAAGTATCCTGGGTTGCCTGGGCCTGCGTAGGCTCCGCAGTGCCACAGGGCAAGGCCCGAGGATCGAGTCCTTCGGGACATCCGTTAAAATTGGAACGGTATAGAGAAGATTAGTATGGCCCCTGCGCAAGGGTGATGTGCATAAGTAAGGTGAGGTCCGACGGCCAGGGGCTCTTTTGCCTTTGGACACTTGTGTGTCGTCGGACCGGCGTTGTGTGGTGTCGGGACCAGAGTAAATGGATCGGGACGGGACCCGTGATGGGTGCATGCGGGGTATTAGGGGGGGTGGAGCGGACCACAGAGATGCACTGAGGTAGTGGGGCTGACCAGGCAGCCCTCTGAGACGCCAGACGGACTGGGCTGGTGAGGCTGTGCAGGCGGATGCAGCATATAAGTTGGGGCGGGTCCGACAGTCGGCTGTTTGGAAGGATTGAGCACTGTCGGCGGAGAGCCGAGGTGGTGGCAACGAGAGTGGAGGAGGGGAGTGCAGGCCGGTGGTGCGGGGTAACAGTGAGGGAAGGAGGTGATGATCGTGGGGAAAGAGACGGGTGGAGCTGGAGGGGATGTACCCGGGTTTGTTTTCGTGCCGGATGCGTGCGGGCAAGGGCGGAGCACGGTGAGCGAGGCGGGCCACAGTGACCGACTGGGCACTACGTGAACAACAGCCGGGAGGCAGCGGGCGAACGGGTGAAGTAGTGGAGGAGGATGCACCGGGACAGGGGAGCGGCGCTAGGAGCAGGGGCTGGCACAGTGGCGACGAGCTGAGCGAAACGGGCAGCGCGGTGAAGGCAGCAGGCGGGCCAGCGGGGCGTGGAAAAGACAGGGGGAGAAAAACGAAAAGAACTTGGACGCGTTCCGCGCCATGGGTGCATTCGACGAGCATGATGCCGGGGAGAGGCTATGGCGCAGAGGAGGATATCGAGTTTGCTCGATTCTCATCGGAATCGGGCGGTGGAAGACCTGAAATGGAGGTTTTGAGGCATGGCGACCTCAAATCTGTGGCCGGATTGGGAAGAGGATGAGTGGAAGACGAGTTAGTAAGAAAGTTAGTGCTCGGAGAGGTGTCGGGAGTGAGTGAGCAGGGCGGAGTAGAAAGTGCACAACTCACCCGATTCACAACGAAATCAGGCGATCCAAGACTTGATTCTGGGGTTCTTGAACCCCACGAATCAATCTATGAAGTTAGATCTGGGTAAGAGTTAGTAAAATTAGGATTAGTAGAGAAACATGCTCCGCGAGCTATGGCGGGAGGAAGAGAAGGTAAGGAAGGAGGGAACGAGATTTCACCCGATTCTTGAGGGAATCGAGTGAAAGAAGATGGTGGACTACCGTTTTAAGACCGGGCGAATGCGATGGTAGCGTTAAGTTTACTAGATAGTTAGTAGAGAGAGAGTTAGCAGAGAAAGGTAAGTGCGCTGAGGCGTCGAGGCAGGAAGGGGGACTTGGAGTGACGATGTACCTTCCCAATTTCTGAGGGAAGATTCATTTCATTTAACACGTTTGGTGAGCGCCGGAGGGTCGTCGGAAAGTTGAGCACGTCGTGATTGCCTTTCCCCGCGGATCGCGACGATCCTCGTCGTTCAGAACTCAACTGTTAATACACGAGGTCGTCGCGTCCAGCCCAGCGGTATTCAAACGTGAAATTGTGACTAAAATCAGGCTTGTTCGTCGTACTCGCCGGTCCGCTCGACGAGGTCGTTATGCCACACGACATACTTGTCGGGGTGACTGCAGCTAGTGACTGATGCATCTGGCATGCTCCGGCGGCAGATTGATTCGGGTTTGGCTCACTCTAAGGATGGAAGGAGCAGCGGGAGACGGAGTGCGAGGGTACCGGCTTACCTGATTAGCCGGTGTGCTGTGTATCCCAGCGAGCGGGACGGCGGAGTAAGAGTTGTGCTGATCGTCATTCATCCTACCCTCGGCCTTTCGTCTCCATGACCGTACCTGGCCCTGTTACGCGGCCAGGTGTGTTGCTAGAGAAGGGTAGAAGGAGTGAGTACAAAGAGAGCGTGCCTGACTGTCCTTTTTGTCAGAGATCCCGATTCGCAGCTGCGCCTGCAGTGCCCGCTACTCCGCCCAGTCGGGCTAGCGTCGTTCTGTCTCTTGGAAGTCACCACCACTCTGATTGGACGCAGCAGCAAGAGTAAGCGGGAGGTGAAGACTTACCAGCGGGTGAGTTATTGCCATCCCGACCAGCGGAGGCAAAGAGGGGGGGCCTGGCTTACCGGGGAAGGCGCTCACTCCACCAGGCGGAGCAGCAGCGAGAGAGCGGCAGACTTGAAGATTACCAGTTGGCGGTGCATGACCATTCTGCGGCAGGGACAATGTGAGCCAGTTGCCGGAGACGCACCTATTGGTAGTATGCTGCCCACGCGATCGGGTGAAGTGTACAGTTGGTCACGACTGGCGAGGGCAGCTAACTTTTGCTGTGGCGCGGCGGGTGATTAGACACAGTTGGTTTGCGGTTGCCAAAGCTATGCCTCGGGGTGCATGCCGTGATCGATGGGGCACCTGCGCATTGCTGGTATAGGCAATTGTTGTGTGTACTGCAGATTACTGTGCTGTTGATGGTATGACTGTGCGAACTGCTATATGTTCGCTGCATTATTGTGCTTGCTGCGCTTCGCTGCACGGCTCAGCGAGTACCTCTATATGTCGAAATAGAGCACGCGGGGTTGTACATTGGTTGAGCACCGCTGTTTAGGGCCGCGTGGCCGCAGTTTCAATGGGGAGACGAAGGTATGGCGTAAGAGGAATGATCGGAGGCTTGAAGTTGGATTACTACTACGGTCTGGGGAGTTGCCAGAGAGTCAAACGACTGACATTTTGACTGTAGTTGACCAAGCGACTGTGTTGATTGGCCATCATTGCGGGGCCCTCAGGCGCACGAAGATAACGAGGCCCTCTCTTGCGAGTCAGAGTGCACCTCTCTTGGATCTGAGAGACTTAAACCTTCTCTGTCTATCCTTCTAAGTCTAAGTCTAGTCTGTTGGTTCTGAGAGGAAGGTGGCCGGCGGGATTGCAACCCGTAGGACCGCAGCAAGACTCTGTGGGGAGTCAACCCACCGATTGCGGGAGCTCTGCCGGGACTCAGGGGAAGTCCTGGAGGCAGGGAACTGAGTGGTAATTCCCTGATTCCTTATAAACCTAGTATAACCCCTATCTATACGTCTCCCTATGTATTGGTTGAGTATGTTGTATGCAGCCCTGCTTTGACTTTGGGTTGACTTTCAGGACACAAATCAGACGAACTAAAGGAATGCTTGTATAATGGCAGTTTCAGTTCCTTGTTTGTCTGAAAGCAGATTGTCACAAAGGGATGCATCTGGGGGAAGGTTGGGAGAAAGGAAGTTTTGCTTGCACTTGAATGGGTCTTATAAGGTCAGGCATTGTTTCTAAGATGAATGGTCTGACTGCTGTGTTTTGTTCTGTTTTATGAAGAACCAAGCATTGTTTCTAAGATGAATGGCTTGGTTGCTGTGTTTCTTTAATTTCGCCAAGCATTGTTTCTAAGATGAATGACCTGGCTGCTTTTTTTTTTTATAGGGGTATTGACTGCTTGACTTTTGAGGGTCAGACATTGTTTCTAAGATGAATGGTCTGACCACTGTTTACTTGGGTGGTTTCTGAACAGTCTCTGGGTCAGACCCAGGGTACTCAACTTTTTGTGCGCTGAAAAAGGGAGAGTTGAGCATTGTTTCTAAGATGAATGACTCATCTCTCCTTGATTGTTTTATTCTGAGGGAAGATTCAGGGCCAGAGGACTAGACATTGTTTCTAAGATGAATGGTCTAAGTCTGAGGCCTCAGGACCATAATGAAAACCAAGGAATAAGATTCTCTATAATGTTGTACATATATATATATACTTATATGCGAACAAGGTTAGTCAGACATTGTTTCTAAGATGAATGGCCTGACTATAGCCTTATCACAAACGAAGAGAGTATAATCGAGAGCTATAACTGAAGGTAACCTGGGCAGGCTGAGCATTGTTTCTAAGATGAATGGCTCAGCCCTACGCCCTCTTTCTGAAGACTAAGGTGCAGAAAGGTACATATAACTTGGCTATTTAAAACAGTTCAAGGCGACTAAGCATGGTTTCTAAGATGAATGACTTAGTCACATGCCCAACGAAGAGAAAAGTAGTTGTGCAGCCTGTTCGTGTATAACTAAGGCAGAGGGCTGGCATTGTTTCTAAGATGAATGGTCAGTCCCAATGCCCTATGTAAGTAGGGTATAAAGAGTTAAAACACTTAAAGACTACGAACTAATGTTTGCTAAGTCAACCTGGGGTTAGTGAGAGTACTTACCTTTGTGGTTTGGCTTGCATGTGGCTGAGTGGCATCACTACCTAGTCCGAGTTTGAGTTGATAGGTAGTTGCTGTAGTGGCTCGCCACGTGCTAGAGCTATAGGAGTTAGATTCAATTTCCTGCATTTTCTGAGCTAAGTTTTTTAACTTATATCAATTCTTGCATTTTCTGAGATCTTTTATTATACTTGGCTTTGCATAAATTTTGGCGAGCTACTTTCTCTACGGGGAGCGCTGCCGAAATTTTTGCAAATCCAAGGAGTTAGTCAAGTTTTGACTTGTCAAAGTTCAACTTATCTAAAGTTTATATATGACTTAGTAAAAATCTAGAAAGTCCCCTTTTCTAAAGGGAATGCTACCCAAATTTTTGCTAATTCAGGGAGTTAGACAAAATTGAACTTTGGAAAGTCAAAGACCATTTCTGTTTTCATATTCGGGCCGATATAAATTCTGAAAGGGCACTTTTTCGATGGGAAGCGCTGCCGAAATTTTTCTTGATTTAGAGGAGTTGGATTATATTTTGACAGGTGGCGATTCTGACAATCCACCCTGAATAAGGGAGATCCTGCCGTTAGTCTACCTTTGCTTTGGGCACTGACTTAGAGGTAGACTTAAACTTGGTTGGCAGATAGTCTTGAGTGAGAATGTGTTTTGGAGTTCTATTCTCCAAGGACTTATAAATTTTAGCTTGGGCATTGGCCTGTCTTATGGTACAAGTCTTTCTTGAACGTTCGATTCAGGACTTGGACTAGTTTCAGCTCGATCCTACAAGGATCATCTTCTGTTATCACTGATAACAAGTGAGTTGCCGATTTGTCGGTTTACGATTCAACTCCAATTCACTCCTGCCACTCAACCTAAAGGCTTTAGCCTTGAGATTTAAACTGTTTCGTTGTGTTTTCACCCGGACTTTATTGAATGGCCATCCAACAAAAGTACTGAATATTTATTTAAGAGTTGCACGAGTGAGGTTTGTATGGCTAAAGCGAGGGGTATGAGTGCGAGGAATGGTTGAAGTTGACCCCGTGTAGTGTGTGAACTTCTGGATGAATCTTTGATGTGATTGCAGGTATGGTTGTGGTTCGGCTTCTTGATGTGACTGCCTGCGATTACATACATATATGGTTGAGAGGGGAGCCCCACAGTGACTGTGAGAAGTGATTATCCTATATAATTAACCCTTATATACTTATAAGCGCCCTGAGTATTTGAATGACCTACTGTAATTGAGCATAAGGGTTAACCAGATAGTATCTTGAGAGAAAATGAAGATTCCCTTCTTACCCTTGTTTTTTAGAGTTGTATGGTTCGACGTTGTAGTCCGTGGCAGCCATCAAAGTCAAATCCTTTGATGTTCGACAGCCACGACAGCTTAAAACTGTCTACTCAACCCCTCTGCACAGGGTGCAGAAGAGGGTGTGGTCTTCAACCGCGCATGGCGGTTGTCAAGCGTCGAGAGATTAACCCTCAAGGCGCGTGTCAGCCGACACTTGAGTGTTGAACGCGACCCTCGCGATTAACGTGGACCGCGTGAGTAGGGGTACCACATAGTACGTCATCATTGCGACCGCTTGCGTACGCTTGCATTGCGATTCGATATGAGTTAGTCTTGCGTCCGCGCGGTTTTATATTAAGTTTCGCGCGCGACGCCTATCCGATTTCCGCATCAGAAAGTTATGGGTTGACTACCGAGGGACTAGAAGCGTTGCCGCGTTGTTTGTGTTGTGTCGTTTCGTGTGTATGTGTGTGCGTTCTTTGTTTTGTGTTCGTAGAGTGGTGTGCGCGTGGTGTGTGGGATGCGACCTAGTCGACCGACGATGAGTCGCGCTTGGGACCTCAGCCCCCCAAGATGTCGGTTCGCGTGCGGGTCCGATAGGCGTATTATCGCGCGTACCCCCAATGCTACAGTGAACTAGAAACACCCTTAGCTGGTCCACCTCTGCGATTGCAATTGAGTAGCTTTCGTACTGTGGACTGGTAGCTCGACGGGGATACGCCCACCGAAGGGAGGTGACAGCTCCCATAAGGTGGAGGTAAGTTGTGCCTCGTGTAGGCCCTATCCTGTCGTAGGGGCTCGCGAGAGGTATGGCTGGCGCACTCGGCCAGAGCGGCCTAAGGAAGGTCCATTTGTGTGTCCGTGACGAGGTTGGCCCAACTTCTGCGTGACGCGACCGAGAGGGTCCCGCGCTGCCGCGTGCGGTGCTGGAACGATGCGCCCGACAGCGTGGCATTGGGCTAGACCACCTAAACTTATAGAATGGTCTGCCCTCTGTCAAGTTCATTTTCTCATAATAAAACAGGAAGAGGCTGAGCCACCTGAACTTATAGAATGACTCAGATCTCCTCGTTCAGAACCAAATAAACAGAAGAAACCCCAAAGTAAACAAGGCAACCAAGGCACCTGAACTTACAGAACGTACTTGGCACCTGAAAAAATCAATCACAAGCAGCCCTCGCAAGTCAGAGCAACCAGATCACCTAAACTTACAGAATGATCTGATTCTCAATGCAAATCCACAGCACATGGTCTCCCGAAATTTATGGGGACTTCCCAGCCTCCAGAGCAATCAGACCACCTAAACTTATAGAATGGTCTGATGTTCCACACAATCCAAAATAAAACAAAGCACTGGGTCTCCTCAAGCTTATGGGGACTCCCCCGCCTTGATAACCCCGTCAACCTTCACGCAAAACTGCTTCCCATCCTGCCCTTTCCCAGATGCAATCTCTTTAAACAGTCTGCTTTCACACAGTCAACAAAAGCTCAAACTGAGCTTGCCCAAACATTCTTTTATTTAGTCTGATTTAAGTCATGAAAATCAGACAAAAGTCAAAGTAGCGCTGCATACCATATACTCAGTCAACCATGCAATGGGCAGTACAGATAGGGGCTATAATCCGGGTTTATAGAGGGAAAACGAAACCTTTACCTCTTGGTTCCCTGCCTCCATAACTCCTCCTGAGTTCTGGCAAAGCTCCCGCAATCGGTGGGTTGACTCCCCATAGAGTCTTGCTCCGGTCCTACGGGTTGCAATCCCGCCTGCCGCCTTCCTCTCAGAACCAGACTAGACTTAGAGTAAGAAAGGCATAACATAAGGGGTTTCAGACGCTCGAGATACAAGAGAGGGACTAACTCAACTCGCAAGAGAGGGCCTTGTTGCCTTGATGCGCCTGAGGGCCCCGCAATGATGGCCAAAATTCTGCAGCAGGCCGGTCAAACTGAAGTCAAACACTAGCCGTCTCGCGCGACTCTTCAAGCCGCAACAATATCTCCCCTTCAGCAATCACATTCACTTCACACTGCTCGTCGTTCGAAATGTCCTGGCCGACGCTCAAGATATGAGCCGTAGACCAAAAATACAGCCTGCGCGGCTAGTCCGCTGCATCTTTGCTCTACGAACTGAGTATTACATTGGTCAGCGAGCGAAAGTCGTCGTTCAATTGACAGGACAAGCACCGCCTCCATCAGCGGGCAGTTATCCAACTCCCTGCCCGCTGCCCGCTACTTAGTCCGAAATGCACCAGAGCCCAACTGGATATCTTGCCTTGTACGGTCAGGGGTACCCACCTCGCAGTCCTCCTCTGCCTGACATTCGAGACTGGCAGTGCGTCTTTTGTTCGCTATGCTCTCTCTAACTCCTTTTTCCTTCGATCCCTCCTCCTTGCTTCCAGTACAACTAGCCAATCTGCCCAACCAGGCTCACGCACCCACGTACACGTGAGCAATGGGCGTTGAGGCGATCACAACCCAAAACAACCACCTGTAAGAAGCGGGGGCACACACGACGAGCCCCCGGCTAACACATGCAACCCTACTAGATAACGGCTACGAATCCCCTCCCCCGTTCGCCCGATGTACGTAGTTACAAAAGTCCGCCTCGTTCAAACAACAGTTGTAGTGACGAAGTGGGAAAGAACACAACCGAGGTTCCCCTATTCACCGAATCTGCAAAGAAAAAAAGAGCGGTCCTTCCCTTTAACCGGGAAAGATATATTTGAACTTCAGCTCCTCTACTCTCACGCGCATCACTCCTTAGTCATGCCGCTAACTATCTACTAACCTTAGGATTCTATTCTACCAATGGATTCGTCAATATCAGGTAGGCGCCTCTCATCGTCAGCCTCACCTCCCTCTTCACTTGGCCGCCCACTATGTCGAGCCCGTTTAGAGCCCGAAAACAACCTGCGGAGTAAAGACAATCGTCGAAGTGATCGGTGATCGGGGGGAAGTGGCACGATATCTCGATGAGCCGTAGCCGAATGGATACGGAGGCAGCGGTTTAGCTGGTAATACCTGTAAGATACGGGCATATCCATTTTTTGCTAAAACACGACTAGGTGCATTAGCACCTCGCTCACCTTTCTCTCTCTCGGCGCAGCTCCCGCTCGCCATATCGCCCAATCTACTTTTCTGACCAAGAATCTGCCGCGCCCATGCTCCTCGCTAAGCCTCAAAATCCCAATCTCGACCTTTGAGTTGCCCGATTCCATTAGGAATCGGGTGAGAACTGTCTTCTTCACTCTGTCATAACCATCGGGTCGACATATCCGCGCGGCCCCTTTCTTACTAACCTTCTAACTCTACTAACTACTACCCAATCTAACAGTATTTTCATGGTCGCCCGCCATAATAACCCCTATACCACCTCTTCCCTTGCCCGTTTTCATCTACTAACGGGTGAAATCGATCCCTTTCTACATTTTCTTCCTTCCTGCTATAGCCAGTTTCCGCCACCACTTCGCGCAGTCGTTTTTCAACTAACTTCTGTTCTACTTCAAGTTACTCTTCGTCCTTTCAAACTTGGTTAACGGTTTCGCTCCAGTCCAACACCTTAGAAATGAGCCTTTATTTGCGCGTTTCCATCGAGGAACTAGCGTAGCCCATCTCCTTCCCCGTCATCATGCTCATCCCTTCCACCATCTCCGCGCACGTCCTTCCCTCACCAACTCCTAGCTTACTAACTTTCTCCCTAAACTAACCTCCTATTCGTGTTCGCCCGTGGTCAAAACCCCCCGGTCATCTCTCTCCATCCTCGGATCCATCCCCAACTGGTTGCGCTCCCACTCCCCTGCTGCGCCCGAGTTCTCACCTCGCCATCCTTGCTTCCTCTCCTGCCGAATGCACTTGGCGCACTGTAGCGTCCGGATTCATCCGTCTCTCACCGGCCAGACTCGTCGCCCTCACCCAGCTGCTAACGCAGCCGCTGATCGCAGCGGACCCACGGCGCCCAACGTAGTTTGACGGGCAGGCCTGCCCCGTCCTGTAGCAGCTGCAACTACAATCTCGCACTCCTCCCACTTCCTTACTACCGATCCGCCTGCCTCTTGGTGTAGAGGCCGTCCGAACTGCCCGACCAGCCTGAGAAAACTCAGGGGAGAGCTAGCCACGGGGCGGTTTGATTAGTCTTTCGCTCCGATACCCAAGTCGAACGAACTGTCTGTCCGTCAGTGTCCCTGTGCACCTCCTCTTGGCTCCCACTGGATGCCCATTGTGAGCAGGCCGCCCCATCTTTCGGAACCCCAATGAGCGGCCCTCACACAGACGATAGTCACGACGACGGGGGCATGGCCCCGTTGCACCCTGTAGCGAAGCCTTGGTGCCCCGGCCGAGGCGCAAATCTTGATGGTAGTAATAAGTATTCAAATGAGAGTTTTGAAGACCGAGGGGAAGAAGGCTCCACAGGCCAGCTGAGCGCTCTGCATGGCTGCGCAGTCCCTCACTGTGTTCTGGGTCGCGGGCTGCCTCCTCTGGACCCGACGGTGTGCACACTCAACCTTCTCATACCAATGGTGGCCGACGGGCAGTGCGCCCGCAGAAAGACCCTGCCATTCAATTTTTTTCGCCTCGTGGGCTAATCATCCACCGGCTCGCATGCACGTTAATTCCCCCGGCCCACGTTCTCAAGACATAGAAGATAACAAAACTTCACCAACACCCCGAACACGCGGGGACCCGTAAGTCAGCCAAGGGGAGGCGCGCACTCAAGATCCTCGACCACCGTGACGACCATTAAACCCGGTGTCACGCCCAGGTCAAGGGAACTTCGAAGTAAAAAAAATGCTAAACATAATCTATTTAGAACCTTCTGATCATTAGAAAATAACGACCTAGGGAAAAGAAAATGCCCACCCCATTCTGACGCCACCAAAGGCAAAATCAAAAGGGGATAACCCGTCGGGCCCTCAACCCCTTGGTCCCTTTGCCGCTCCATTATTCCTGCACTGTCGCCCCATTGGCCTTGATCCCCGCACCTCCGTATCCTAAGTCCAATGCCGTAACCGATAGGGCTGAGCCCAAGCCTAAACTAGCGTGCGCAACCTTCTATGTATAATAGTGCAGCACTACGCTAAGGGCCAAGAAGGCGGTCAGGGCCTCATTTCTGCCTACAATCGAGCCTACGACCGTTAAACACCCCCGCAGGCTTACTCCAACTACGCCACGGCGATCACGGATGCTCTTCCCGTACATACGCATAGGTCATAGACAGGAACATCAATCAGCGAGACATAATCTTTTTAATCCTAGTTTAATCAATGGAAAAAAAATCTGGTCGGCAACCAACGCCGACTTCCACAATTATTGATCAATTTAAAAAGATCACGCGCGCCTCAAAACCGCACGCCCACACACTCTTTATTCTAGTCGACCATCAGACGCATAAACAGTGGAGAATGCCGCGACTCGCGCGATATACTCAACCTTAACCTAAACTTAATTTCTGTCATTTGCAAAAACCAGGACGAATACCCTTGTAAGGGAACTTGAATTCTCGCGGACAGCTTACCGGACCATATTAAGCGACGTCCCCGTCGCTCCGCCAAATCAGAAAGCTATGGATCCATCCAATCCCCAAATGCTGACGAGAAAGGAACCAATCCGATCAGCCGACGGACTTAGGTTCGAGGCCTCCAACCATCTGCGCCCACACAATTGTATGCCGCCAACCTAGGTTTCCATTGTCTTGACATTAGGACATCGGGGTATTACGCATCAATACTACGGCATAAGTTCCAAAGACCCTCTTAAACTGTCCTCTCCCTTTTGTCCTCGACAAGCGCCGACCTCTCGTTGAGTGTCCCGGCTAGACTCTATCTCGTAAGCAGAGTCATACGCAAGGACGTGGGCCTTAAATGGGACCTCATAAGGCACTCTCGCCTTCCTTACAAAAATTTCTCACAATCAAACATATATGCATATATACACTTAAATCTCATCTCAGCTCTTTCTGCAGTCTAGTACAAAAATGCTAGGTTCCCATCCTGGCCCACCATAGTTTGGTTGATCGAGCCAGATCTACGGCCTATCGCATTGTTATCTTAGCGACAGTACCCTTCGTTGGTTACGCAACGATAGGTTTTCTCTTGATAAGCATTCAATCAGGAATACCAAAAGACTTGACTCATTTCCCCGCCATCCCATCGGAGTAATTACCTGAGCCGTGCATAACCCCTTAAACTCTTACCCCTTTGGTAGACGAGGGTCCGCTGCCAGATTGTGTTGGCAATCAGCCATCCACTAGGGGTTGCGCCATAGAGGTGCTAACCTCTACCGCTTAGCTTGGTCTTCCTCAAAATGCCCCAGGATTAGCACAAGTATCCGGGTGGTCTGTCGCAACAAACTACAGGCCCTCTGCGGGACTACGCAGGGGCCTGTCTCACATAAAGGTGTTTACCAGTTTCCTATGGGACAACATAGAAAGCACGACACCCTTCTCACAATCACAAACAGGAATCACTGTCAGGTTCACAAGGTCGTGGCCCCTGACTTGATCAGAGACAGTAAATTACACATCCTAGTGACATCTATCAAATGCGCTGATTTCCAACACGCTCAATTCCATTCAAACCAGTTTTTCTGGTACTTCTCGTCAGACTTTATCAACTCAGACTTTGCTTATCATTCCCTTAAATATATTAACCACCTTGTACATGAAGGAGGTCTCTCTCAATGAGTCTCCCAACCATCCCTCTCTTTCCAGGATGAACTATCACGCGACCCGTTTTAAAACACCTTCCTTTTGAAGATGAGTCTTCCAATAACCAACATTACCACCTTCCTTAATCTGAAGGGGTTTCAACCATAAAACGACTCAAACTGAGAGACCAACTTATGGGTCCCCTTCACAACTCAACCATAAAACATTCGGCATGGTAAGTATTTGAGTCTCCTAGACTCACAAGATCCCTTAGGATCCTCACAATTCTGTCACAAAACAACTGCACTACCTCTCCTTATACTCGGCCCTTTCACCTGCCCGTAGGCAGATCGCACGAGTATACCGAATAGTAGACAACATTCACATTCACACAATACAAGACATATGAGATGTATCCCACACATCTCCCACACAAAACCATCATACAACAGGATAAATCCACACATGCGAGAGTGATAGTGATCGTCACAAGAATAAGCCTCATAGGGTCTGAACTCAAAATACATTTGGGAGCAGAATGCCTCCCTAAAAAATCCAATACAAGTACTCAACCCATCGTCCCTCTCTTCTGAATAGAACTCATGCCCTCAATGTACAACCCACAAAACACCCTCAAGAATAAAATATTTCTCTCGAAAACAAAACAGGTACTCGGCCCACTGTCCCACTCTGCTGAGTAACTCACATCCCAAGTATTATGGATTCTCGAATCCCACTAAAAAATTCAAGTAATCTGAATTACAGAATTTAAAACGTAAACCGACTACTCAAACATATCACACAACCGAAAGTTATCGCCTAAGTCATACAAAGGAAAACTTCAGATCTATCAAGTACTACCACCTACATATATACAGCTAGACGGGGCTCACTTGACCGACTCAGGGTATGGACACCTCTAGGACTCGCTTGGCGGACTCGGGGCATGTACATCTCTAGGACTCGTCCTCTATGTACAAAGGGAATTCTAGTCCTACTGCCTCATAGACAAACCAGCCCCTACTCACTCATTTCCCCCTGGTCTTGCCTATATAGTTGAGCGCTACCCCCATCTGCAGTCCGCTCTACCACCCTGCCCTGTCTATCATAGAATTTTCCACCTCTCGCTGTAACCCGCCCCGCTACCTCGTACTTGAGAAACCCCTCACACTGTAGAGCCTGATGCCCTTCCTCCTTGCAAAAGAAACAGGATGAATCAAACCACTTTTTAGGCTTCCCCTTCCCTTGGGGGTTCAGAATCGATGATMCCCCCGCCGCTTCAGTAGCCTCCTCGTAACATAATGGCAATCCCATGCAATCCTGAGGTCCGGGCTCCGCGGCCCCGGCGCCCTCACTACCATGTGCGCCCGCGTTCCCTGGCCTATACTCAGGCGTATCCAGTCTCTGGGTCTCTCTAGCGACATGTCTACCTCCATGACTGCCACTAGCTCGTCCAAACGAGATGTTTCCGCCTCCATTGTCTCAGACTCAGTTGACACTACTGCCCCTGTAAGGGTACCTCCCCATACCTCCAAAAGGATCGTAGGGGACTCCTCTGCGGAACCTTCTTCTGCTGGTGGAGATTGGGGTCTTCCGGTTGGTTCCTTCGCAGGGGTCTCAATCGACATAGGGGTCGCCTGCTGCGAGGCTAACTCTGTGGGAGCTCTGAAGCTAAAACTCCTCTCTTCGGCTTTCCTCCTTGCCTCTGCTTCCGTTGGATCCAGGAACACCTTTTTTATCTCTTTCTGCTGGGGAGGCTCTACCGCCCCTCCCTGGCCAAAGAGTCCCTACACCCTCTCACCCTGGATACCATATCTGCTCTGCTCCGTCTGATCGACCACCTTAGTGGCCGAGAGCCTCTCCACAGCCGCCGCCATATCTTGGAGCCTCTTTTCCCACTCGGCTTCCCTGACTTCCATATGAGTTCTCCAGGCTCGATTCTCTGCCTTCTCCTCCGCTAGCTGAGTAGACAACTGCTCCACCTCCAACTTCCTAACCGCCAGTTCATCACCGAGCAGGATATATCGATGGAATGATGTTGTCGCCGCCTGGCATATCCTCCTTTCAGCTCGCTCGATCGCCATCCTGGCAGCAAAAAATCTCAAGTCTCCAATCTCCCTCATCTCGTCCGCCCTCTCGTCTTCCTGTCCCGTCTCTTGCGACCTCTGGCGGGCGGCATCCCTCCTGCTCTCGTACCTAGCCCACATCTGATCGATCTTTTGCTCGCTCGTCCTGCGATCGATCGGCGGCGTCGGTGCCACACCTGCGGCCTCCATCCTAACTTGCTTCTCATATATCTCCGCGAGGTGAGCCTGCACCCTGACAGACTTCTCCTCAGCCGTCTCTCTTGGTGCTCTCCCTGTCCGCGCCTCGTGGGTCTCTCGAGTCGGAGCCTCAACACTTGCCCCCTTCTTTACATGCGGCAACTCTGACGGTGGCTCATCGGACGCTGGCATCTCAGTACCCGAGTGCTCGGCCGCATACTCGGCTAACCGTGAGTCGACGATCGTACGCGCCCTCGCTCTTTCGTCCTCCTCCTGCCCCTTGTCTCTGCCACCTTCCTGGGCGAAGTGATAGCCTCCGGTGCAGGTGCTAAAACCTCTCCACTATCTGGCTCAGAAATCCCTTCTGGCCAAGGTTGCCGTACCTGCTCCGGGACCGGGGTATGAGGAGGGGTATCGTCCCCAACGGTAATAACCTCCTCAATCTGTAGCTCCCCTGGCTCACGCGGCTCAGTCTCTGGCTCAGGGCCTTGTAGCCCTTCCGCCGGCTCGTATTGTGTAGGTCCAACCGGACCCGCCCCCAACTGCGAAGTCCCTCATTGAGACGCATCAAGGTGGGCTTCCAAACTCCTGAGCGGCGTCTCCGATAGCACATCCTCCCCTTCCTCTGGCAATTTCGGCAAAGGGCCCCGTAAGTCACTGCTAGTGATCTGACGAAACTTCACTTGCTCAAATCCATAAGTAGGGGGTGGCTCTGCTGCCTGAGCCGGCTCCACCGGTTCCTCCTCTCGCCGTGCCAAGGCTTTTCGGCCTCTCCTAGTCACAATGCCCCCCCCTGTCCCTGGGCCCAGTAGCCTCTCACTTCTCTGCCTTCTTTCAACCATGGGCTCTGGCATCTCAGGCTCTGGCCGTCGGAACGCCTGCCTCAACTGAGCCTGGCAATCTTCCCAATCACGCGCCCTATCCCGAATCTGTCTTGCCAATGGTCTCTCTGCCCTTCGTGTCCCGAGGAGCAATGTTTGCATCCACTCTTCCTGCACGGTCCCCTGATCGCGCATATACTGCTCGTAGGCGGGAATGAACTCCTCCGCATTGCCTTCCTCTAGCCGAATAGGCAACCCATCGCATCCCACCGGCGAAGCTCTCAACCTCTGCATCCTTACCTCCACATCTGGCCAGGTCAAAGCCTCCTTTCGAATATGAGCGATAGGCTCCTCGAAACGTCCAACCCCTCTCAGATTCCGTATCATATCCAGGGTAGTCCATCCCTCTCATGTCGCATGAGTCTGGTAGGTGTCTAAGAAGAGCTGTATGCTATCATCGTCAAAGATAGGCACGGACTCTCTCCCAAATGGTCTACGCTCGTCATCCCCTTCAGATGCTCCCAGGGGCCTCTGTCGTGGCCGCGCGCCCCTCCCGCCCCTCAACATGGATGCCTTCGGAAAGTCAGACCTGCACATCAGGCGAGAGGAAGCAAACAGGCACACAACAAGATCAGCCATCAGGTTCATCGAGTCTATGACAAACACATACATACCTACCCTTTCCTTTCCCTACTTAGTCTAACTAGGACATACGACCCCTTTAGACAATGGTTTATTCTGGGCGGTATGAAGCTCTTTTACCTATTCTCTAGCCACGAACTTTTTTAACCTGGTCCCTGACACCCAATCCTGTCATCCTGTCCCGTCCAACTCCTCGATCTGGTAGGCTCCGAATTCGCCGCACCGCAAGATCCTATAGGGACCCATCCACCTTTTGTCGAGCTTTCTCGACCATTGCTTCTCCAAAGAGGAGTCGTACAACAATACGACATCCCCAACTGTCAATGGTTCCTTCCTCACTCGCGCTATCTGGTCTCATCGCATCTTATCATCCATGCGGCTCCTTTCCACCTGATTGGCGGCCTCTCGTAACCTTTCTTCAACAACCCCTACTTGTCGGACCTGAATATCGAGCAGCTCTTTGAAAGACAGACCGACTTCCAAGTCTTGGCACCTCCAGGTTTCCATAAAACTTTCTATGGAAAAGGTGGCATGCCTTCCGTACCACAAAGTAGCTGGCGCGTAATTGGTAGTTCTCTTCACTGTGACATTCTCCACAAAGAAAGTTGCTCGCAGGAACTTCGGCCACTGGCCGGGCTTGCCTTCCGTCCACTTGGCTAGGAGGTTCGTGATGGTACCGTGCCCCCTTTCCGCATGTGCATTTACTTGAGGATGTGCAACAGTAGTATAATTCGCCATCACGCCATATCTTGCAAGCAAAGTCCGCACCCATTACAGGTAAACTCCGATCCTCGATCCATCACGAACTCTTTGACGAAAGGGTAGCGTAGGTAATACTCTTCGATGCAGCTTGCCAGAACTGGGCCGGTCTTCGTGCGAGTAGCCCGACCATCTACAAACCCAGTAAAGTTATCTCGCGCATCGAAGATGTAATTACATTAGTTTTCCCCAGCCGGCATGAAGAGTAGATCTAGGTGTACAACTACGCCTACTTCCCTTTCCAACCTTGGGTGCAGGGACTCCCCCCACCTTTGCGTCGATCTCTCTTGGCAAGGTACACAAGACTGACAATACTTGATGACCATGTTCAACATTCCATCTCAGTAGTATAGCTCGCTTATTTTAGCGTATGTGGCATTTATTCCCCTGTGCCCTCCTGCTATACCGTCGTGCAATGCCGCGATGATGTCGATCTGTCGGTTCCTCCCACATACAATTCTCTTGGGATTCCCGACCTGTCGTTTTATGAACAAATGATATCTTACCACATAGAGGTGCCTTATCTTTTGCGCCTTAGTACTTGCATCTCTATTCCTCATCTCACAGGACAGGAGCAGTCCTAACCCAAGGTAGATTCCATCATATTCTTCCGCACGAAAGACTTCCTTGATCTCTCCTTCCTCGAACTCATCATCCTGGCTTTCAGGGGTGAAGCCTCTCTCTCAATAGGACTGAATGAGCCTTTTTGGTCAAAGTCTCATTGCAGAAGCATATTTGTAAGCAGATACATTCCTCCCATTAACTGCTCATGCTCCTTTACCTGAGTGGGGCCCTCCTCTATCGTCCTCACTTCCTCCCCCAGACTGTGTGTACCAACCAATGTCAATTTCATCATCTAGTGGACATCCTTACTTCCCCATGGATCCTCTTCTTGAAAGGGTTTGAGGACCAACTCCTCCTTTTGCTCATATCCCCTAGGCGCTAGCCATATGAGGTACCCGACGCAACTAGTCACTCGCAAAGACCAGTCATTTATATGGAGGCAGACGTCTTCTTCTTGGTCCAATAACCCATCAATTGACGGAGTGTCTTCTATCGACTCTTAATCTGGTCCATCCCAGTTAATGCGGCTCAACCCGTCTGCCCTGTTCTTGTCCCCTAGAATCCTCATATGAACCTCATGCCAAAAACATAGTTCCGGAACAGGCGAGTGCAACGGTTGGGTCAGATGGAGTATAATTCTTCAGGGAACAGGCGAGCGCAGTGGGGTCCACCCTCAATATGAACCTCATGTCAAAAACGTAGTTCCGGAAGATCCTCAGGCAATGGAGTACCGCAAGCATCTCCTTTTTAAACTGAGAGTAGTTCCTCTCAGTCGTATTAAGAGTCCGACTCTTGAATCTTAGCGGTCTCTCCTTCCCATCGGCATCTGTCTGAACCAAGACTCCTCCCAGGGCAGTTGGCCCAGCGTCCGTCTCGATGATAAACGACTTCTCCTCTGTAGCTTCATAATTTGGCGCCCCTAACACCAAACCTCCTCTTTTAAACTCTTCCTTCATCCACTTCACAGCCTCGTCCTGATCTCCACCCCAAACCCACTCTTGGTCCTGACGTACCAGCTTTCTCAGATGCTTAGTCTTGGCGGCAAAGTTCTTTACAAAGCTCCTCCAGAATCCACAAGTGTCGAGGAAGCACATATGTCCGTTATCGAACGAAAAGGTACTGGCCACTCCAGGATTGTCTTCTTCACGTCAAGTCTTCGACCACTCTCATTACAGACAAACCCCAAGATGGTTGCGTCCCTCATGCAGTGCTTGGACTTTGGACCACTTGCTGTAAGGTTATATTCTTCCAACAGGCTCAGGACCCGATCAAGGTCCTGGACATGCTTCCAGACAAAACGCCTTACTCCAGGCATTACTTCGTAATAAATTAGCCCTCTGGGCATATGCATTGTCGTTACATGCCTACCTGGCGGATATACAGGAAACTCGTCATACCCAGAGAAAAGGTCTATAAGTGAAATTATACGCCTCCCTGCACATGACTCTGACAATGCGTCTGCGTTTGGTAACCCTCTCGCGCCTCGCACTATCACCGCATTTAGCCGTTGCAAAAATCGTGTACCCACCATAGCGTCCCGTTCGGCTTAACGAAGCAAAACCAGGGGGAAGCATACGGCCCGCTGGAAAAGTCAGCAACGTGCGTGCGCATCTTGCCATCCAGGTAGTCCACCACCATCTTTTCCTCATCAGGGTTGGGATATCGCGCGCCTCTTAGATTCCATGCCTCGTGTGGGACTGTGTGGATCCGAATCGTCGGGATCTTGTCCACATCCAGTCTTCCACGCTGATAGTCATTAAAGGCGTAGGCGCGATGCCTCCTTTTCATTAACCCCACCATCAGAGTTTTCTCCTGGGGTGAAAGGAAGTCAGACTCTCCAATTATCAGCTTTCCTTCATTCTCATCGTTGCTACGGCATAGACCACTTGCTGCTTGCTCCCGCATGCGCCTTATCAATCCTCGTTCCCGCTCGTAATACGCTTCCTCATGTTCAGTAACGAGCACGGGAACTGGGCGACACTTCTTATCTACAGTTTTGTACCGCCTTTGGGAACCCTGCTTAAGCCGTCCCCTAAAAAAGACCGGCTTGCGGTTTGTGCTTGTGCCATCTCAGGATCTCCCCTTCTACCTGGGAGTGGATAAACCAGCTCCACTTCTTCCACCTGAGGGTTTTCCAAAACCTGCTCCCTTAGCGCCCTAATGGCCTCGGGGTCTGCCATGTCATGCGCTGCCACCACCTTCATGACCTTATTTACATCAGTGAGGCTTAGTGTCAGCACTTAGGCCCTTCCTTCCTCCTCGGGCAACTTCCAAAGCTTCCGTCGCTCGTTCTCAGATCCCTCGAAGGTGAACGAGTTGAGGTTAGGCCTGTTTTTCCCACTCCTCGGCCCCGTGTTCCGGCAAGTAATGACTTCGTAATTCCCGCAGGCCAGGTCGCACAAAAGTAGGATCATTGTCCCATCGTGCTTATTAAAAATCAGAGTTTATGTCCGACACAGGAACGATCTCCCCAAGAGAATAGAATGGTCGACATCTGGCATGATGAAGAAACAAGTCCTTACCCGTACCTTGCCAATTTTTACGATCACATTGGACGCCGTGCCACAAAAGACCGCCTTGCAATTGGCGCCATGTTTCCGCTGCACTTCTGATCCTTCACCACCAAGTTCACCTGGCCACACGCCACACACTTCCAGTCCATCCTCGTCCCTCCTTCAGTCCACTCTACCTCCCTCGGCAGGATCGTACTTAGATGGACATTGGGTAGTAACCTTCGCGAGAGCCGCCCCTTCATACCATCACGGAGCCTTGGGGTTGACGCCAAAATGTCCTTCAAGTTCATTACGTCATTGTGGCCTTCCAGGAGTCTGTCTACCATCCTTTCCACCTCAAAGCCCTCTTCCAGCCGAACCGCGTACTTCTTCCTCTTAGGTACGCTGTCAGGCTGGCTTGGCTCAGCTTCCGCCTTAACCCCTATCTTCCTAGCTCTTAGCTCCGCCCGCCGATCTTCCTCTTGCCGGAGCCTCTCATCCTCCTTGTCGTCATCTTCATCTTCCTCTTCCAGGACTTCCACCACCTCCCTCCTGCGTTCGGGCTCAGGCTCCTTTCGAGGGGGTGCCTGACAAGGTGCCTGGCTGGACGCTTGACTAGTTCCAGCCTTGTTCTGACTTCTGGTACACGCCGCCTGTGGTACTCTTCCATGCGACGTGGGGGGCCTATAGGTCATGCTCGATCTAGGGCCTGACCCCACAGTCGCAACCCTTGGGTACCCTTGTTGCCCCGACAACGACACAAACTCTTTAACCGTTGCTGGTACCTAACACTTTCCCCAACAAGTCCTCCATCTTCTCCAGGATGGTTATGGTCGACTCTCCTAACTCTCCCAACTCCTCATCATCCGACTCAACGACTATCTGCTCTTCCTTTATAGTATCTGCCTTTAGTCGCTGAGTCACCTCCTCGTTCTCTCCCACAATCTCCTCGACCCTTACGGCCGAGTCCTCTCTTTCCTGCCACATCCTGAACATCGTCGGGGGTGCCGGCCCTGTCGCTGCCCGCATTTGGGCCTCTTGCCTGACCCCGCCTGGAGTTTTTGGGTCATTATACTTCCCAAATTTATCGTATATATCCCCGTCCATATTAGTGGAAATCAACCCGGAGACCTCATCGTCCCGCCGTCCTTGGCAAAACCGTATGGTGTGGCCTTGATAGCCGCAATGCCAGCAAATTGCATTCCGCCAATCGAAGCGGGGCTTTCCGTACCCTTGGCCCCCGTCTTGACCACCTTGGCCGTCTTGGTCCTGGCCCCCCTGGCCATTCCATCCACCACCATGACCTCCGCCGTTTCTTCCTTGGCCTCGGCCACCGCCTCCTCGACCTCCCTGGCCGCGGCCTCCATTGCTCTGCCCGCCTTGCCCTTGGTTCCCTCCTCCAGCCACGCTAGCCTGCGATACCTGCTGCGAGGGTGGAGGTTGGGCCGCGAATTGGCCCTGGGCTGCCGAGAAACTTGGTGGCCCCGCACTCGCCAGTGGACCTGAATAGGGGACCATCGGCCCTGAGGGAACTTGGCCCCCTCCCCATGAATTGCATTGGTCATATGGGGGTCAGGGCGCCATGGGGTAATAGGGCAACCAGTGTCCGTATGATGCTGGTGGCCCCATCATCGAGGGCCCTGCTGACATAGGCGCACTTCCAGCAGCGGCCAGAGGCGCCGCGATCGTCTGCAGGACATGCCCCTTTCCCGAGCCCCGCCCGCCTGTCAATAGATTGCACTGCTTGTGCTGCGCTTTGGTCAGGACATGGGAGCCTGTCTCCTCCCCACCGTAGTCCTTGTGTCCGGTCTCCTCGTCCACCACCTCTGATACCCGACCTTGGACCACGGTCACCACCTTCTTCTGCACCTCGGCATCCTTGTCATACCCTAATTATGCCAGCACGTCCGTGACAATCCTTTTTCCTCCCGGGGTCCCAGATGCGGTGGCGTCCCTTTCCTTTCTTTTCCGCCTTTGTAGACGCATTTGGTGCTGCTCTACCTGGTCCAAGCTTCCATCCTCCACTCCCTTATCAATAGTAGCTCAGGTGAGCTTCGCACTTCCACCTCCGTGGCTCGTCAGCTCCGAAGCTTCTGAGGCAGTGAGCAACCCCCGAAAGATAACGCATTGTGGTTCTTCAAAAAATTCATGCACCATCCTCGCCTTTTTCTTAAACTCTTGCACAAACGCCCCGATTGTGGTGAAATCGTCCTTATTCATAGCCTCCAAATCCGCTGTAGTTAGCAGGCCATCACCCAGTCTATACTTCTTTTGCATTCCATCCCTAAACCTTGCCCAACTGCCATTGGCGGCTTCCACAACCTTGCCCACTTCCTTATGATGCCCATGAAGGACGTACCTCAAAATTCGCTGGAATTTTACTTCAACTGACAACCCCACCAGCGCCTGCTCAACCAGGTCTAGCCAATCGGAGACCCGCTCTCCATTGAAGTGAAACGTATCAGCCTTCGGAACATTGCTCGGCGCCCTTTCTTGCCTGTCCAGGGCTTCGATAAGATCGTCGAGTGTCAGGACCTTTCCTGAACCGTCGCCCACACCTTCCGTCATCTTGGCTGGCTGCTCCTTTCTTAACTGACCTGTTATAAGAAAAAGATAAAAATTTTTACTCAGCAATCTGGCTTAACATATTTCTATCAGGCTCCCTATATCACTCCTACACTCCCTAGGCCTAACGAATACCACCTCTACTCATAGGCCTACCCTGATAGAGTCTGCTTCCAACATAGGACTTCCTATACAATCCTCCCAATCATGCAATCAATCAAGCTACCAATCAAAATCACCAACAATCAAAACTTACGCACATAACCACGCAAGGCACCATACAGTCCATCTCACGGGCTATCCATATCTCCATTACATGCTTACTTCTCTCGATCCAATATCCGGATGTCGTTCCACCAGGGACAACGGTAGGCTTCCGTTATCCCCAGCAACGGCGCCACCTGTCGAGCGCATCGGTCCGGCACTGCACAGGGCAGCACGGGACCCTCTCGATCGCGTCACGCAAGAATTGGACTGTCCCTTCGTCGCGAATACATACATGGAGCTTCCGCAAGCCGCTCCGGCCGAGTGCGCCAGCCATACCTCTCGCGAGCCCCTACGATAGGATAGGGCCTACACGAGGCACGACTTACCTCCACCTTACAAGAGTTGTCACCTCCCTTCGGTAGGCGTATCCCAGCCGAGCTACCAGTCCACAATACGAAAGTTAATCAGCTGCAATCGCAGAGGTGGACTAGCCGAGGGCATTTCTCGTTCGCTGTAGCATAGGGGGTACGCGCGGTATTACGCCTTTATCGAACCCGCACGCGAACCGCCATCTTGGGGGGCTGAAATCCCAAGCGTGGTCCGGCGCCGGTCGACTAGGATGCATCCCATGCACCACGCGCACACCACTATAAAGAACATAAAAATAAACACACACACGCACACACACGTACATATACATATATATAATGACACTGCACAAACAACGCGACAAGACTCCTAGTCCCTTAATAGTCATCCCATAACTCTCCGATGCGGAAATCGGATAGGCGTCACGCGTGAGACTTAGTATAAAACCGCACGAACACAGGGCCTACTCATATCGACTCGCAATGCAAGCGTACACAAGCGGTCGCAGTGATGACGTACTATGTAGTACCCATACTCATGCGGCCCTCGTTAATCTCGAGAGTCACATTCGACACTCAAGTGTCGGCTGACACGCACCTTGAGGGTTAATCTCTCGACGCTGGACAACCGCCAAGTGCGGTTGAAAACCACACCCTCTTCTGCACCCTGCGGAGAGTGGGTGGTACACAGGTTCATACCTGTGGTGGCAATCGTCTCTTATCGCCCTGGAGACCATCTCCATCATCTAGGGCCTGGAAAGAAGTCAAGGGGTTTGGCTTTGACGACTGCCACGGACTACAACGTCCAACTATATAATTCTAAAAAACAAAGATCGGCCGAAGGGCATCCATATCCCAAAACCTCAACCTTGGGTAACCTTGTCGGTTCGCACTAATGGCCTATCCCGACTCCAGACACATACGAATTACCTAATCCCATAACTCTAGACGCTGGGTCGGACGAATGTCGCGCGCAGGACTTTTAATATAAAGTTGTGCGGCTGTAAGCCCTTCCTACACCAGCCGGTAATGCTAGTCATACGTGGCAATCGCAGTTTTGGCCTCGCGATATTGAATGGTTGAATGAATATATCGTGAGGGGTTGCCCTTCACGATATTGAACGGCTGAAGAACATGTCGTTCAACCCTCGTGATATTTCTGCTCTCTGATTGGGTGTCTTGACGGGCAGGGCGGATAGGCTCTGCGCACGGGAAAATTCTTCGTCTGCAGAGACTGGGGTCTGGGACGTCCTGGACAAGGACCTCGAATCCAGGCCCAAGGCTAACGTCCGACTAAGAAACCCCTAAGAAGCATACGACCACACAGAGGGGGGTTTTCTTTCTTTGCACAACATAAACCCCTATTTAATTCTCAGTGCGCGGGCCTCGCAGGGCAAGCGAACTCCCAACATAAGTTCACTGATATTTATACCTATACATAAGGGGGATAAGTAAGTGACAATCACTTCTCACAATCACAGTGGGACTCCTCACGGCCATATATATATGTGTGATCGCAGGCAGGCCAATCCAAATCTGAGCCACATTACATACCTGCAATCACATCGAAGAGACAACAACAATTCACGCACTACACGGGGTCAACCCCAACCAATCTCTACACTCATGCCCCTCGCTTTAGCCATACAAGCCCCAACCTCCTGTCCAGCCAACCATAATTAAATACTCAGTACCTTTGTTAAATGACCATTCAATAAAGTCCGGGTAAAAACACAATGAAACAGATCAAACCACAGGGTTAAAGCCTTTAGGTTGAGTGGCAAGAATGGATTGGAGGTAAATCGTAAACCGACGAATCGGCAACCGGCCTGTTATCAATGATAACAGAAGGCGATCCTTTATAGGATCGAGCTGAATCTAGTCTAGATCTTGAATCAATCGATTAAGAGGACCTTTAACACATGACAGGTCAATCCCCCAAGCTAAGTCTATAAGTCCAGGGAGAAAAATCCCCTTATCACGATCTCACTCAAACTATCACAATTAACTAATGTTTAAGTCTACTTCTAAGCAAGTGTCAAAGGAAAGGTAGAGTCTGGCAAAATCTCCCCTATACAGAGTGGGTTTTTTAGAGTCGCTACCTGTCAAAATATAATCTAATCTCCCCTATACAGAGTGAGTTCTTTAGAGTCACTACCTGTCAAAATATAATCTAACTCGTCTAAATTAAGAAAATTTTGGCAGCGCTTCCCGTAGGAAAAGTGCCCTCACAAAATTTATACTAGCTCAAAGATCAAACTTTTAATTCTAAATAGTCTAAATTTTGTTTAACTCTCTGAATTAGTAAAGATTTGGGCAGCACTTCCTTTAGAAAGGGAGACTTCCCAGATTTATACTAGGACAGACATGAACTCAAACATAAAATCTGAGATCAATCAAGACAAATTTAACTAACTCCCTAGATTTGTAGAAATTTCGGCAGCGCTTCCCGTAGAGAAAGTGTTATTCCAAAATTTATACAAACCTAAGTTAAGAATCTGAAATGACTTTGATTTTCCAAAGTCCAATTTTGTCTAACTCCCCGAATTAGCAAAAATTTGGGCAGCACCCCCTTTGAAAAATGAGGCATTCCATATTTTTACTGAGCCAGAAAGTCAAAAAGAACCGGACCCTGAAAAAAACAAAGTTTGACTAACTCCTTGGTTTTGTAGAAATTTCGGCAGCGCTTCCCGCAGAGAAAGTGGCTTACCAAGATTTATACAACACCAAGTATAATAAAAATCCCAGAAAATGCAGAAATCGATGTAAGTAAAATAGACTTAGCTCAGAAAATGCAGAAATCGAGACTTACTCCTATGACTCTAGCACGTGGCGGGCAACTAAAGCAACTACCTATCAAACTGAAACTCAGACTAAAGTAGTAGTCGCACTCAGTCACATGCAGGCCAAACCACAAACGTAAGTACTTTCACCATCCCAAGTAAACCTTAGCAAATAATAGTTCATGATCTTTTAATGATTTACCCCCTTATACCTAGCTTACATAAGGCATAAGGTCAGGACACCCAAACTTATGGAATGTGCCTTACTTAGCCAGACATAAAGTCAGGCCACCCAAACTTATGGAATAAGCCCAACTTAGCCAAGGTGTATACACAGAACGGAGGACACAACTACTTTTCTCTTCTTTGGGCATACGACTAGACCATTCTAGTCACCCTGAACTATTTAATAGCCAGATTATATATACCTCTCTAAACTTAATCTTCAAAGTGGGCGTAGGATTGAACCATTCATCTTAGAAACATTGCTCAGCCGACCCAAGTTACCTTCAGTTATACTCTTAGTTATACTCTCTCCAGGTCGTGATAAAGCTATAGTCAGGCCACCCAAACTTATGAGACCCTGTCTGAATAGCCTATTCATAGATAAAAATAGTAATAGAATATATCCAAATTATAACCTATGAGTTCCAGCATGTGCGGGCTTTGAGTCAGACCACCTGAACTTACAAAACAGTCTGGCTCTCTGCCTGATTTATTTCTCTCTGATCCAATCTGTGTGTGGCATTGGGCTAGACCACCTAAACTTATAGAATGGTCTGCCCTCTGTCAAGTTCATTTCCTCATAATAAAACAGGAAGAGGTTGAGTCACCTAAACTTATAGAATGACTCAGACCTCCTCGTTCAGAACCAAATAAACAGAAGAAACCCCAAAGTAAACAAGGCAACCAAGACACCTGAACTTACAGAACGCACTTGGCCCCTGAAAAAGTCTATCACAAGCAGTCCTCGCAAGTTAGAGCAACCAGATCACCTAAACTTACAGAATGATCTGATTCTCAATGCAAATCCACAACACTAGGTCTCCCCAAACTTATGGGGACGTCCCAGCCTCCAGAGTAATCAGACCACGTAAACTTATAGAATGGTCTGATGCTCAATACAATCCAAAATAAAACAAAGCACTAGGTCTCCCCAAACTTATGGGGACTCCCCAACCTTGATAACCTAGTCAACCTTCACGCAAAACTGCTTCCCATCCTGCCCTTTCCTAGATGCAATCTCTTTAAACAGTATGCTTTCACACAGTCAACAAAAGTTGAAACCGAGGTTGCCCAAACATTCTTTTATTTAGTCTGGTTTAAGTCCTGAAAATCAGACAAAAGTCAAAGTAGGGTTGCATACAATATACTCAGTCAACCATGCAATGGGCAATACAGATAGGGGCTATAATCCGGGTTTATAAAGGAAAAACGAAACCTTTACCTCTTGGTTCCCTGCCTTCAGAACTCCTCCCGAGTTCCGGCAGAGCTCCCGCAATCGGTGGGTTGACTCCCCACAAAGTCTTGCTGCGGTCCTACGGGTTGCAATCCCGCCTGCCGCCTTCCTCTCAGAACCTGACTAGACTTAGAGTAAGAAAGGCAGAAGATAAGGGGTTTCAGACGCTCGAGATACAAGAGAGGGACTAACTCAATCGCAGGAGAGGGCCTTGTTGCCTTGATGCGCCTTAGGGCCCCGCAATGATGGCCAAAATTCTGCAGCAGGCCGGTCAAACTGAAGTTGAACACTTGTCGTCGACTCTCGCGCCACTCTTCAAGCCGCATCAATACCTCCCCTTCAGCAATCACATTCACTTTACACTGCTCGCCGTCCGAAATGTCTTGGCCAACGCTCAAAATATGGGTCGTAGACCAAAAATACAGCCTCTGCGGTTAGTCCGCTACATCTTTACTCTACGAACTGAGTATTACGTTGGTCAGCGAGTGAAAGTCGTCGTTCAATTGATAGGACAAGCACCGCCTCCATCGGCGGGCAGTTATCCAACTCCCTGCCCGCTGCCCCGCAACTTAGTCTGAAATGCATCAGAGCCCAATTGGATATCTTGCCTTATATGTTCAGGGGTACCCACCACGCAGTCCTCCTTTGCCTGACATTCGAGACTGCGTCTTTTGTTCGTTGTGCCCCCTCTAACTCCTTTTTTCTTCGATCCCTCCTCCTTGCTTCCAGTACGGCTAGCCAACCTGCCCGACCAGGCTCATGCATCCAGGTACACGTGAGCTATGGGCGTTGAGGCGATCACAACCCAAAGCAACCACCTGTAAAAAGCGGGGGCACACACGACGAGCCCCCAACTAACACATGCAGTCCTACTAAATAACGGCTACGAATCCCCTCCCCCGTTCGCCCGATGTACGTAGTTACAAAAATTTGCTTCGTTCGAACAATAGTTGTAGTGACGAAGTAGGAAAGAACACAACCGAGGTTCCCCTATTCATCGAATTTGCGAAGAAAAAGAGAGTGGTCCTTCCCCTAAACCGGAAAAGATACATTTGAGCTTCAGCTCCTCTACTCTCACGCGCATCACTCCTTAGTCATGCCGCTAACTATCTACTAACCTTCGGATTTTATTCTACCAATGGATTCGTCAATATCCGGTTGGCGCCTCTCATCATCAGCCTCACCTCCCTCTTCACTTGGCCGCCCACTATGTCGAGCCCGTTCAGAGCCCGAAAACAAACTTCACGGGAAAGGGGAAACCTGCGGAGTACAGAAAGTAGCCGGCGGTGATCAGCGGGAAGGGGCACGGTATGTCGATGAGCCGTAGCCGAACGGATAAGGAGGCAGCGGTCCGGCCGGTTATACATGTAAGATACGGGCGGATCCCCGTTTTGCTAAAACATGACTAGGTGCATTAGCACCTCGGTAACCCCTCTCTCTCTCGGCGCAGCTCCCGCTCGCCATATCGGCCAATCTACTCTTCAGACCAAGAATCYGTCGCGCCCATCCTCCTCGCTAAGCCTCAAAATCCCAATCTCGACCTTTGAGTTGCCCGATTCCATCAGGAATCGGGTGAGAACTGTCTTCTTTGCTCTSCCATAACCACCGGGTCGACATATCCGCGCGGCCCCTTTCTTACTAACCTTCTAACTCTACTAACTACTACCTAATCTAACAGTAATTTCGTGGCTGCCCGCCATAATAACCCCTATACCACCTCTTCCCTTGCCCGTTTTCATCTACTAACGGGCGAAATCGATCCCTTTCTACATTTTCTTCCTTCCTCCCATAGCCAGTTCCCGCCATCTCTTCTCGCAGTCGTTTTTCTACWAACTTCTCTTCTACTTACTCTTCGTCCTTTCTAACTTGGCTAACGGTTTCGCCCTAGTCCAACACCTTAGAAAGCGCAAATAAAGGCTCATTTCTAAGGTGCTGGACTAGGGCGAAACCGTTAGCCAAGTTAGAAAGGACGAAGAGTAAGTAGAAGAGAAGTTWGTAGAAAAACGACTGCGAGAAGAGATGGCGGGAACTGGCTATGGGAGGAAGGAAGAAAATGTAGAAAGGGATCGATTTCGCCCGTTAGTAGATGAAAACGGGCAAGGGAAGAGGTGGTATAGGGGTTATTATGGCGGGCAGCCACGAAATTACTGTTAGATTAGGTAGTAGTTAGTAGAGTTAGAAGGTTAGTAAGAAAGGGGCCGCGCGGATATGTCGACCCGGTGGTTATGGSAGAGCAAAGAAGACAGTTCTCACCCGATTCCTGATGGAATCGGGCAACTCAAAGGTCGAGATTGGGATTTTGAGGCTTAGCGAGGAGGATGGGCGCGACRGATTCTTGGTCTGAAGAGTAGATTGGCCGATATGGCGAGCGGGAGCTGCGCCGAGAGAGAGAGGGGTTACCGAGGTGCTAATGCACCTAGTCATGTTTTAGCAAAATGGGGATCCGCCCGTATCAACGGGCGTAGCCCATCTCCTTCCCCGTCATCATGCTCATCCCTTCCACCATCTCCACGCACATCCTTAACTCACCAACTCCTAGCTTACTAACTTTCTCCCTAAACTAACCTCCTATTCGTGTTCGCCCGTGGTCAAAACCCCCGGGTCATCTCTCTCCTTCCCCGGATCCATCCGCAACTGATTGCGCTCCCACTCCGATGCTGCGCCCGAGTTCTCACCTCGCCATCCTTGTTTCCTCTCCTGCCGAATGCACTCGGCACACTATAGCGTCCGGATTCATCCGTCTCTCACCGGCCAGACTCGTCGCCCTCACCCAGCTCCTAACGCAGCAGCCAGCCCCAGCGGACCCACGACGCCCAACGTATTTTGACGGGCAGGCCTGCCTCGTCCTGTAGTAGTTGCAACTACAATCTCACACTCCTCCCACTTCCTTACTAATGATCCGCCTGCCCCTTGGTGTAGCGGCCGTCCGAACTGCCCCGAGCAACCTGAGAAAACTCAGGGGAGAACTAGCCACGGGGCTGTTTGATTAGTCTTTCGCCTCGGTACCCAAGTCAGACAAGTTGTCTATCTGTCAGTGTCCCTGTGCGCCTCCTCTGGGCTCCCAGTGGATGCCCTTTCTGAGCAGGCCGCCCCATCTTTCGGAACCCCAATAGGCGGCCCTCACACACACGATAGTCACGACGACGGGGGCATGGCCCCGTTGCACCCTGTAGCGAAGCCTTGGTGCCCCGGCCGCGGCGCAAATCTTGATGGTAGTAACAAGTATTCAAATGAGAGTTTTGAAGACTGAGGGGAAGAAGGCTCCACAGGCCAGTTGGGCGCTCAGCATGGCCGCCCAGTCCCTCACTGTGCTCTGGGTCGCGGCCTGCCTCCTCTGGACCCGACGGCGTGCACACTTAACCTTCTCATACCAACGGTGGTCGACGGGCGGTGCGCCCGTAGAAAGTTCCTTCCATTCAGTTTCTTCCGCCTCATGGGCTAATCATCCACCGGCTCGCACGCACGTTAATTTCCCCTGCCCACGTTCTCAAGACATAGAAGATAACAGAACTTCGCCAACACCCCGAACACGCGGGGACCTGTAAGTCAGCCAAGAGGAGGCACGCACTCAAGATCCTCGACCACCGTGATGGCCATTAAACCCGGCGTCACGCCCAGGTCAAGGGAACGTCGAGGTAAAAAAATTAAAAAAAATGCTAAACATAATCTATTTAAAACCTAAGGCTTCTGATCATTAGGAAATAACGACCGAAGGAAAAGAAAATGCCAACCCCTTTCTGACGCCACCGAAGGCAAAATCAAAAAGGGATAACCCGTCGGACCCTCAACCCTTCGGTCCCTTCGCCGCTCCATTACTCCTGCGCTGTCGCCCCGCTGGCCTCGATCCCCGCACCTCCGTATCCTATGTCCAATGCCGTAACCAATAGGGTTGACCCCAAGCCTGAGACTAGCATGTGGAGCCTTCTATATAAAATAGTGCAGCACTACGCTCAGGGTCAAGAAGGCGGTCAGGGCCTCGTTTCTGCCTACAATGGAGCCTACGACCGTTAAACACCCTCATAGGCTTACTCCAACTACGCCACGGCGATCACGCTCGCCCTTCCCGTACATACGCATAGGTCATAGGCAGACACATCAATCAGCGAGACATAATTTTTTTAATCCTAGTTTAATCAATGGAAAAAAAAAATCTGGTCGGCAACCAACGCCGACTTCCACAGTCATTGATCAATTCAAAAAGATCACGCGCGCCTCAAACCCACACGCCCACACACTCTTTATTCTAGTCAACCATTAGCCGCATAAACAGTGGAGACTTCCGCGACTCGCGCGGTATACTCAACCTTAACCTAGACTTAATTTCTGTCATTTGCAAAAAACAGGGCGAATACCCTTGTATTCACGCCTATAAGGCTCCCCCACAGGTCCCGCACGCACACACACACACACACACATACACACAAGCACACACATGCACACACATGCACACATACACCTCTCTCTCTCTCTCTCTCTCTCTCTCTCTCTCTCTCTCTCTCTCTCTCTCTCTCTCTCTCTCTCTCTCTCTCTCTCTCTCTCTCTCC
>BFEA01000068.1:1554838-1579743 GCA_003427395.1 Chara braunii
AAAAAAAAAAAAAAACTATGAAAAAACGATATGTTATGAATAAAAATAAATTGAACAAGATTTGCCTGAGCATTACATCCAAATTCCTTACCAAATTTGAAATACAAATAAAATACGGAGAAACAATACTAATAAAAAAAAAATAAAAAAAAATTAAATTTACTGAGTGCGCGACCACTTTTACAACACCGCCATCTTTGGCAATTTGTCATTTTTTTTTTGGCATAGCTAAATGCCCTGAAAATTTATAGATGTGTACTTCACATCATGCAAGACCAACTAAAAAAGTTTCAAAAAATAATAAAATTGTTAAGACCCCAAACTAAAGTGAAAACAAAAAGTAAAAAGTGGAAAAAAACGTGGGCGAGCACGTTTTGACACCGTCATCTTTGGCGATTTTTAATTCTCATTTGGCTAAGCCAAATGACTTAAAAATCCATTGCCAGGTACCTCACGTCATAAAGAACTCACAAAAAACAATTCAGGAAAAAAAAAAAAATTTAGGCCCTGAAATAATTTTTGACGGGGGCCGAACACGGCCGGGTTCGGACCTCGTACGGGACCCCGAACGCCCGTACGTACGGAAGTCGGTCCGGGGACCTCCGTACGTACGGGCTGGTGACCCTGACTATAATAGTATAAAACTCTATTCGGAGTAGCTTTCGGAGTTTGTCAATCTATTTTCGAAGTTCGGTGTTTTTGCCAACTTTTCTGTTAGTGGTCCAAATGCATCGAAATTGAATACAGATATACCCGAAAGACTAAAGCACATACATATAAAAAGAAAAAAGAAAAAAAGAAAAAAAACAATTCGAAGAAATATGGCAGTTTCGGTGAAAAATTCGTCGAAAATGACACTACCTATTAACCATATGTAAACGCCAACGAACTGTGTATTCCAAAGGACACGGACCTGTTTTCCAGCAGGTGCAACTCCGGAGTCCCTGCTAGGGACACTTAAGGGAGATGCTCTCATCACCACTCTAAAGGGAATCAACAAGATTTTGTTAAACTTATAAAAAAAATGTCATATCTGTCTGTGCCCATGCTATACCTGTACATAATATGTGATATAAGGGTTGATCACAACCGGATCTTGTGTCTCTCCCCTGTAGGAACCAAGCTCAACCCGTGGAGGTCTTCTGTTATCTGATTTGCCTATGCACTGTACTAGGTTGTGGAACACGTATAGGTTGGGGGACAAACACGTGGGGTGCCAATCGTGACCTAACACTAACCGATCTTGCACAGGAGAGGTTTAGGGGCACCAGAATCAGACCCACAACCTTCGCGCCTTGCTAGATTGGTATAACCGAACCTAGTTCCAACTAATGGTGCGCAAGGGAAGTTGATGGCCAACTGACCATGCACAAGGGAGGTTCAGGGCGGCATCAGCGGACCCATAACCTCCACTTTGCAGGGCCAGAGCTCTAGCTAGTGAGATACCACGTGTAAAAAAAAACGTACATATTGACTTACCGTGAGGTCACAAGTTCGCAACCCGTAGTTTGTTTGTTGATATGGTTGTGAGGATAGCAGGACTTTCTGCACGATTGTACTTTGGAGTTCGGGTGGAAGGGCATGATCAAGTTGCAAAAGTGCCCTCATTCTTTTCCTCTTTTTCTCTTTGTTTTGTGAAAACTTGGTCCCATGGCGGTTGATAGTTAAAACGTGCCTTAGCGGGTGCAAAAATAACGGTTGACGTGGCTTCTTCCTTTTTCTTTTGGGAATAGGGGCAGGGAACTTCGGCGCAGACATCGCGTGGAAAAATCTTTTTTGAATTCTTAAATGTTGGGGGAAGAATACGGGAGCAATCGGAATTAGGACTTTAATTAGTTTAAGATTTTTGGGGTGTCGTATTTTTTTTTTTTAATTATATGGTGGTTATTACTGACGCACGTTCTGCTGCGCTTTGTCCTTTACTATACTTCCGTCGCGCCTTAATTCTAATCTCAACTATAATCTCTTCTTGCTCCTTCCTTGATGAGTGCGGGTGTAACTGTTATCTGTTCATTCTTGGCTTCTCATCACGCCGAAAACCGCGATTTCTTTGGTCACAACGGTGCTACGTCCTCGATGATTGGATCGATGTGTGGAAAGTGGCTACGTCCCCTATACCGCGGCCCAGGGATGCCAACCGCAAACACTTCCGTCTTTCCTTCTCTCCCCCCGCATCAACGTAATCCCGAATATCTCAAATAAATAATAGCGATAAATTTTCCAAGCGCGACTAAGTTGCTCTCTAATCAAACTTGGGAAGGTTCGATCAAGAGGATCAACTAACAAGTAGGAGTTGGCGAAGAGGTGAGTTCGGAGTTGGGTGATCTGATAAGCTGGTTGCGAGTATGTGAGGTTGACGTGTGGACACTGCGGATTGTGGAGCACAGGCAAACCCGGCGTGTGTACCCGAACTAAGCGGGGTATGAGCAAGTTGATGGTAGGTGGGAGGTGAAGGACCGTCTACATCGAAACAAGAAGGGGGTTGGTGAAGTAGTGGGAGAGCGTGGGAGACTCAGAGCGTGGAGTGCTGGGCCGTACGATACCTTCTCTTTTGTCCCTCTTGGAACTATTGATTTCGGAATTGCGAGTTTTGTCGTTCCCGTTTTTGTAATTACAAATGGACATCGGATTTTGTAAATCATTTTCTTTCTTCGGAGTGCCTCTCACATTTCTTTCCTTTATTAATGATGTTGGATATGGTGATTGTGACACTGATCGTTTCTATTTTTGCACGCCCACTTCAACAGAAAAATTTTCCAGAACTAAATAATCATTAAAGAGTAAAATTACATTCTAAATTTTAAATTTTCATTCCATCTTTAAAAATGTAATTCCAATTTTAAATTTTTTTGTCTTACTTGAAAACTTTCCTTTCAAGAATGGGGTATCCCTTCTTATTTGAACTGCATGCTAGAGATAGAATGGAAGTCTGGATGAGTTCATGAAATATTTCAATTGGACTGTCATTCTAAGTAAGGATTTTCAGTCATAAATAGGTTAATCCAATCTAAATTAGACGATATTTGTTGTAGTAGATTGAAAGTCTAATTAAAACATTTCATAAACTCGTCCAGACTTTCATTCCATCTTGAACAAACAAATGTAGTTGGAAGGGAAAACTCATATTTATACGGTGTCGGTGCGAATACCCTTACAAGGGTACCCGCCCTGGTTTCTGCAAATGATCGAAAATAAGTTTAGATTAAGGTTGAGTCAACATAACCTACAGACACCGCAGTGTCTGTAGGTTATGTTGACTGGATGGTTGACTAGAATAGAGAGTGTGTGGGCGCGCAGACTTGAGGCGCGGGTGATTTTATTTATTGATGACTGAAGAGCCGGCGTGATCGCCGATCAAATTCTATTTAGTTATTAATCTATTTATTTATTTCTGAATTAAATTAGGATTAGTTGATATGGCAATTTTGATTGGTACGTCTGACCGAAACACACGCGCGGGCCTGGAGATTGACCTCAATAACGGTGAGGCTTCGGCTTGATAACAAGGTGCGCGGCATCGAAGGCTAGCGCGACAACGACCCCAGTTTTATTACGTTTTGATGTTTTATTTTATCTATATTCCTAGTTTTTAGTTTCAGTTCCAAGACCTGCGGTGGGATCGACGGGTCAGGTTCAGTCGGTACACCACTGAGTTGTTGGAAAATAGACCCGAGTTCGGGCTCCCGCATGATCGGGACACTGGCGGGATTCCCCTGCCCCGCCTGTCTTGAAACAGACGTGGACCGAGTAGTTCAACGTGCATTCAAACCAGTGGGTGATTAGCTGATGAGGTGGGGTAAACCTGGGTTGCGGATGCCGTTTGCGGATGCGCCGTCCGCCGGCCGCGAGGCCGCTGGGCCTGAATGTGGATACGTAGTTGGGGCTGGAAGGGGGGGGCTGAACTATGCCTGAGCGGGGGTACCACGGTTGTGATCCCATTACCCAGGCTGCTTTCACGTGGAACTTTTCCCCGTCGCAGCCTTCAAGGTTCCTACTCAAGAATTTGCTGCCACCACCAAGATCTGCACCCAGACCCGCTTCACTAAAGCCCACGCTGTAGGCCTTACAGTAGGCCGCGCCTCTGACCGTACAGCTGGTGGTCCGTGGGGGAGCTTGCCATTTGGGGGCTCGAGGCGGTAGTGGATTCCGCCTGAGCGGGGCGGGGGCACTCTGGTGGAGGCTCGCAGCGATACTGACGTGCAAATCGTTCGTCGGACTTGGGTATAGGGGCGAAAGACTAATCGAACCGCAATAGCTGGTTCCCTCCGAGGTCTCCCTCAGGATGGCTGGAGGCTGGGCCGATATCGGTAGCAGTGGGCGGAGGGGCTGGCCAGACAGCGACGGGCAACAGCAGTGAGATGCGGGAGGATAGCGCAGCGGGTAAGGCAAAGCAAAAGACAGTCGCTGCGCTAGCAGCAGCAAGCAGCGGGCGATAGTACTAGGGAGGATGCTCGAAGGACAGTAGAGCTGCGGGGGCAGACAATGCCAGAGCGCAGTAGGGGCGGCCACCACGGAGCTTAGCAACAGCACAGAAGAGTGGGGTGAGGGCGAGCACGGTTGGGCAAAGCGGGGAGAGAGGCCGAGCGCAGCCAGCGAACCGGAATCGGACGGGCGCTGTGCCAAGGAAGACAGGGAAGCGAGGCAGGCGAAGGTGGTGAAAGTGTCGGGCACAAAAACAGCAGGGGAAAGTGAATCTGGACGAGAGTCGGACTTGGTGCATCCAACCTTGGATATGGCAGAGAGAGGGAAAAAAAATTGTGGCCCGCCCGTTCCTTGATGGAATCGGGTGGGGAGAGAAGTGATTTGGGGGTTTTAGAGTAGGGCGAAGCCGGTAGTGTTGTAAGTTTTAGTGTTAGATTAGTAGACTGAGAGGTTAGTGAGAAAAAGGTTGCGCGGTGGCTATGGCGGAGGTGAAGCAGGAGGAGAGGGAGAAACAAGTATTTTGTTCGTTTCCGATTGGAATCAAGCAAGGAAAGGGACGAAGTTGGGGTTTTATGGCCGGGTGACCTGGATGGTAAAGTTAGTTTTAGGAAGAAATAAGTAAAAGTAGGAGTCAGTAGAGATGGCGGTGCGCGGCGGTACTCGAAAGTGAGTTTGGGAGATAGAAGAAAAGCGAAAAGTTTGCCCGATTCTTGACGGAATCAGCCAAAATAAAGTTCGTTTTTATAGTTTTTGGTAGGGGCGAATACGATCATGAAGTTAGTTTTAGTGTTAAGTTAGTAGAATAGAAAGTAAGTGGAAAGAGGGCTGCGCTGTATGGGAGGGGTAAATCTAGTACGCGTGAATGGATCTGGTCAAGTTCTAGCGGCAGATTCATTCGGTTTTGCTCATCCTAAGGACGGAGGGTAGCGTGAAGTAGCCCGTAAGGTTGGAGATTTACCTAGTTGGGGCGGGACTTTCCGTTCATTTGTGCGCCATGACGGCGATCTTCGGAAGCAAGCCGTTGATCGTGCCCAAGCTCGTTACGAGATACTTTGCACCGGGGATTCGTTTCCCGCTCGTAGGCTGTTTAGGACTGCATGCACCCGGCCGGGGAGATGATTGAGGCGCGCCGGTGCAAAAAAGGGAGGAGGGGCACTCACCTGACAGCGGCAGCGGACCAGGTACATCGAGGTGGGAGCCGTCCAGTTCGGATAAGCAGGATTCAATCTTGATGTGGGTTTGTCAACCGTTGTTTTACCCCGTATTGGCTGAGTGGGCATTCTCGACTGTGCCACGCTGCTGCGCTGTTGCCTGGGTATCGCATACTTCGTGTGGGGATCAAAGAGAGAATAACATACTTACCTGATCGGGCTGGCCTGGAGCGCAGGCCCACCGTGGAGGGTATAACGAGCGGGAGAGGCTGGGAACTTGGCTAGTGGCTAGCGCCCCCACGATAGGACGAAGAGGACCGGAGGTTGAGAACCTACCCATGGCCTGTGAAGTATTCATCAGGCTGATCAGGGTCGCTGAACTGTGAGGAGGGGGTGATTAGAGGGCAAGGGAGGCTGCTATCACAACTGAGGAATGGCGGAGCTTATCGAGGGGGTCGTGTTAGCTACGGCTTGTTGCTGCTCCTGTTGACTGTGCACACACGGACTGTTGCCATTACTGTGTAACATAGCGAACTGCCGGTTGTGCCTGTTAACAGTGTTGTGCGTCGTTGTTGGTTGTTGCTGGCCGCCCGAACTGCGGATGCGCCTGTTGACTGGGCACTAGCTGCTGCCTATTTGGTTGTTGCGCTCTGCTGTACACTTCCACCAGCTATTGTCAACCATGGCAACCTGCTATACAGCAGCAGTTGGGCGAAGGAGAGGTGCCGAGACTCAGAGAAGTGGGTAGGCTTGAGAAGGGGGGTCTTTGCTGCGAACTGGAGAGTCGCCTGGGAGTCAACGGGTGGWAGTTTGGCTTCAGTTGACCAAGTTGTTCTGGGCATTGGCCGCCATTGCGGGGCCCTCAGGCGCGTAAAGGTCTCAAGGCCCTCTCCTGCGAGTCTGAGAGCACCCTCCTTGGATCTGAGGGTCTAAAGCTTTCTCTTGCTATCTTTCTTACTCTAAGTCTAGTCTATTGGTTATGAGAGGAAGGCGGCAGGCGGGATTGCAACCCGTAATCCGCGCCAAGGCCTCTGTGGGAGGTTCGCCCCACCGATTGCGGGAGCTCTGTCGGAACTCAGGATGAAGTTCTGGAGGCAGGGAACTCAGAAGTAATCATTGTCTTCCCCTATAAACCCAGTACAACCCCTATTTATACACCCCCTATGGATTGGCTGAGTGTATGGTATGCAGCCCTACTTTGACTTTGGTTTGACTTTCATGACTTAAACCAGACCAAGTAAAGAAACGTTTGTGCGATCTAAGGTTCAGTTTTGTTGATTGCCTGAAAGCAGATTGTCACAAGGGGTTGCATCAGGGGGAAGGTTGGGAAGAAGGCAGTTTTGCTTGCGATTGAACGGGTCTTATAGGGTCAGGCATTGTTTCTAAGATGAATGGTCCGACTGTTGTGTTTTGTTCTGTTTTCTGAAGAACCAAGCATTGTTTCTAAGATGAATGGCTTGGTTGTTGTGTTTCTTTAATTGTGTCAGGCATTGTTTCTAAGATGAATGGCCTGGCTACTTAATTTAAGGGGTATTGATGGCTTGACTTCTTAGGACCAGACATTGTTTCTAAGACGAATGGTATAGTCGTTGTTTACTTGGATGGTTTCTGAACAGTCTTTGGGTCAGACCCAGGGTACTCTGCGTTTTTTTGTGTTGAAAAAGGGGGGCTGATTATTGTTTCTAAGACGAATGACTCATCTCTCCTTGGTTGTTTCATTCTGAGGGAAGGTTCAGGCCAGAGGAGTAGGCATTGTTTCTAAGACGAATGATCTAAGTCTGAGGCCACAAGACTATAACGAGAACAAAGGAATAGGATTCTCTATAATTCTATATATAATTCTATATATATATGAGAACAAGGCTAACCAGACATTGTTTCTAAGACGAATGGTCTGGCTATAGCCTTATCACAAACAAAGAGAGTATAATTAAGAGTTATAACTTAAGGTAACTTAGGCAGGCTGAGCATTGTTTCTAAGACGAATGACTCAGTCTTACGCCCACTTTTGAAGATTAAGTTCAGAGAAGTATATATAACTTGGCTATTTAAACACTTCAGGCGAATAAATATTGTTTCTAAGATGAATGGCTTAGTCATGTGCCCAAAGGAAGAGAAAAGTAGTTGTGCAACCTGTTCGTGTATACTCAATGACTGAGTCAGGCATGTTCCATAAGATTGGATGGCCTGACTTTACGCCTTGTATAAGTTGGGTATAAAGAGATAAAGCATTGAGAGGCCATGAACTATTGTTTATTCAGGTATACCTTGGGATGGCAAGAGTACTCACCTTCGTGGTTTGGCTTTGCATGTGGCTGAGTGAGGTTACTACTTGGTCTGAGTTTCAGTTTGACAGGTAGTTGTTTTAGAGTTTCGCCGCGTGCTAGAGCGATAGGAGTTAGTTCAATTCCTGCATTTTCTGAGCTAAGTTTATTTTACTTAGATCTATTTTCGCATTTTCTGGGATCTTTTGTTATACCTAGCTTTGTATAAAATTTGGTAAGCAACTTTTCCTATCTGAAGCGTTGCCAAAATTTCTACAAATTCAAGGAGTTAGTCAAATCTTGACTTGTCAAAGTTCCACTTGTCTAAAGTTCATACGTGACTTAGTAAAAATCTGGAAAGTCTTCTTTTCTAAAGGGAGTGCTGCCCAAATTTCTGCTAAATCAGGGGGTCAGACAAAATTGGACTTCGGAAAGTCAAAGACTATTTCTGTTTTCATATTTGGGCTGATATAAATTCTGAAAATGCATTTTTCCTATGGGAAGCGCTGCCGAAATTTTCTTAGTTTAAAGGAGTTAGACTATATTTTGACAGCTGGCGATTCAGACAATCCACTCTGAATAGGGGAGATTATGTCAGGGTCTACCTTTGCTTTGGGCACTGCTTAGCAGTAAACTCAGGCTTAGTCAATTAGGAAGATTTGAGTGAGATCGTGATATGAGATTTATTCTCCATAGACTTATAAATCTAGCCTAGGGATTGGCCTGTTTTGTGTTACAGGTCTTTTTGATCGTTTGATCCAGGACTTAGACTAGTTTCACCCCGATCCTACGAGGATCATCTTCTGTTATCACTGATAACAGGTCGGTTGCCGATTCGTCGGTTTACGATTCAACTCCAATCCACTCATGTCACTCAACCTAAAGGCTTTAGCCCTGTGGTTTGAATTGTTTCATTGCGTTTTCACCCGGACTTTATTGAATGGTCATTTAACTAAGGTACTGAGTACTTGTTTTGTGGAGTTGCACAAAAGTGAGGCTTGTATGGCTAAGGCTATGGGTATGAGTATAGAGAATGGTTGAAGTTGACCCCGTGTAGTGCGTGAACTTGTTGGGTCTTTGATGTGATTGCAGGTATGGTTGTGGTTCAGACTCTGGATGTGACTGTCTGCAATTACATACACATATGGCTGAGAGGAATCTCACTGTGACTGGGAGAAGCGATCGTCCTATATAAATAAGCCTTATGTATATATTTATATGTGTCTTGGGCATGCGCGCAACTTATTGTGATCGTGCGCAAGGGTTAACCAGATTATGGCTTGAGAAGAAGAGGGAGATCTCCTTTTATCCTTTGCTTCTTAGAGATTTTTATGGCCGGACATTGGTCCTAGGCCGGGATTCAAGGTCTTTGTCTAGGACATCCCAAGCCCTAGACTCTGCAGGGAAGGAATCGGCCCCCGTGCCGAGCCTATTTGCCCCACTCTGCACAGAGTGCAAAAGAGGGTGTGTGGTCTTCAACCGTGTTTGGCGGTTGTCCTGCGTCGAGAGATTAACCCTCAAGGTGTGTGTAAGCCGACACTTGAGTGTCGGATGCGACACTCGAGATTAACGAGGACCGCATGATTATGGGCATTACATAGTACGTCATCGTTGCGACTGCTTGCGTACGTTTGCATTGCGAGTCGATATGAGTTAGCCCTGCGTCCGCGCGGTTTTATATCAGGTCTCGCACGCGACGCCTATCCGATTTCCGCATCGGAAAGTTATGGGTTGGCTACCGAGGGGCTAGGAGCGTTGTCGCGTTGTTTGTGTTGTGTTGTGTTGTATGTGCGTGTGTGTGTGTTTTATTTTTTTGTTCGTAAAGCGGTGTGCGTGTGGTGTGTGGGATGCGTCCTAGTCGACCGACGTCGGGCCGCGCTTGGGACTTCAGCCCCCCAAGATGTCAATTCGCGTGCGGGCCCGATAGGCGTATTACAGCGCGTACCCCCTATGCTGCAGCGAACGAGAAACGCCCTCGGCTGGTCCACCTCTACGATTGCAACTGAGTAGCTTTCGTACTGTGGACTGGTAGCTCGGCGGGGATACGCCCACCAAAGGGAGGTGACAGCTCCCGTAAGGTGGAGGTAAGTTGTGCCTCGCGTAGGCCCTATCCTGTCGTAGGAGCTCGCGAGAGGTATGGCTGGCGCACGCGGCCGGAGCAACGTAAAAAAGCTCCATCTATGTGTTTGCGAAGAGGTAGGTTCAACTCTTACGTGACGCGGCCGAGAGGGTCCCGCGCTGCCATGTGTGGTGCCAGACCGATGCGCCCGACAGGTGGCGCCGTTGCCGGGGATAACGGTTGTCTGCTGTTGTCCCTGGTGGAACGACATCCAGGTATTGGAAGTGGGAGAATAGGCAAATCAGAAGTTTTCATTAGGACTATATGAGTGATCAGTGAATATCTCGACTATTGATTGGAAGTGTCGTAAAATTGAGAGGTCCTTAAAAATCGGGCCTAGATTCGAGGCAGGTTGATGATTCAGGCGAAGTGATCACTTCTGCTTTATTGACTGGTTTGGACAGAAGGGTTGATAGCAGACAGCGCTGGATAAAAAGCGTGAAGTGAGGGTTGGTTAGGCGATGTGGCTTTGATTGATGTGAACTGACTTAGATTAATGTGGTATGAGTGACTCGAAGGTGATAAGTGTTTTGATTCTGCGTTCACCGGCTTTGACTAGCATGATGATATTTGGGATAGGTAGCCTTTCTGATTCGATAGTTGGCAGGCCTTGGCAGGGCGTTGCGTGCTTGGCGTGGCTAAGGTTAAGCATGGCTATGGTGAGAATTAGCCTTATGATGTACCATTTTTGACTACCATAAGAATCATCTGAGTGATTAGGAAAGCATCGTAATACAGTTGCATCAGAATGGAGCCAAGGATGAGTGAGATAGTATGTTTCTGCCAAGAGTTGAAAGTATAGATCCTCTCCTAAGTGTCAGGCTTATGAGTCGTCTCGGCACTTTGAGGAGAGATGGGTTAAGGAAAGCTGGAAGCTTTTATGAGTATGGACTGAGATGTTTGAGTTTGGATTCTAAGTGGTTGGCCAATCTTTATAAACCATGGAAGGTAGTAGATTCGCATGACATCTGCCCTGCGAAAGGAATATCTGATCCTAGGGGCAGTCAGAGTGATAGTGAATTGACTAACGCCTAGTATATCCTGCGTACCCTCGATAGGGAAATCGGGTGTAGGTAAGTTAGACCTTCGCTTGAGCTTTTCTGGTTGGACCATCCACTTGAATTTGTATAGAGTTTGGACTAAGGACCTGAGACGATTCTTCTCAAAGGGTTTGTTTTCAGTTATATTTTAAATTTATATGCAAGATTTTATTGTGAATAAGCCTGTTTTGTGTCTATCTATGTGAAGCTAGGTTATTTATCTGAAGTACTGGTTGAATATATTAATTCAAAGGATTTATATGAATGTCTCAAGTCCAAATATCGATTTATGACTGGCTGATGAGGTTATATGTTTGGATTGTTCTTCAAACAGGGGTAGAGATATTACACAAAATCCACGTCTGATGCGGATTCAGAGGTGAATGGAGCGACCGCTTCCTTGGGATAAAATATTATTTCATGAAGTGGTCGATGTGTAAGGTCTGCCCTAAGGAAGGTGACAATCCTATGTTATTGTTTCCCTGAAAGATAGCTTTGAAGAAGTTACAGATTGTCTTGTAATTAGTAGTGAGACCCACGTCGGAACTATGTTCCTGGTCCATAGTGGGGTATTGTTGTTGTATCTTCTGTGATAAAACAACTACACTACTACTGAAAAGGAGGAAAGTGTTTGGAACTTGTTAGGCTTTGGTCTATGAGGGAAGCAACTACTACATGACACAGGAAAGTAGGGCGTGAATCCCCAACTTTCCTTATGACGAGTGGGTTCGCCAGTATAGGACGGGGCTGCACCACCCCGAAGCGTGTATGGTGAGGTTATTTACCTTGTCGACAAAGGTCTGCGAGGAACAAATGCCAAAATCGAAGGGAGCAGCAGTGGGACTTAATCCTTGAGCGGGGCTCAGGGGTTTAAGATGTTATCCAGTCAAAAAAGGATTACACTGCCCCTCGCCACAGTATACTTCTGTCAAAGCTGGGGAGTAAAAGTATAATACTCTTATTGTTATTATGTCTGAGAATGCTATTGATTGGCAATTCCATCTTTAATCATGATATGTCTATCATATGATATACCTGCTGATAAAGGCAATCATTATGAGGTAGTTGTATATGTTTCTAGTGATTGACTAGCCTGAGTATGATGCATTTGACTTTTACAAATATTATTTTTGTCAATTACTAAAGGTGATATATCATTTTCCAAGAGTTATTATTATTATAAAATATTTTTGATATATGTGAGTGAACAATTATTATGATATATTACCACTATAAGTTTTTCTAAGTTCGATAGTCATAACTACCGAAAATGATAAACTTAGTGAAAGATGACTTGAGGTTAAGGCTTTAGCAGTTGAGATCGTAGGGCGCGATTATCAACATGGTAACGGAAGGCGTATGCCGGACGTTTGTCTGTGATGGGCAGAACCCCGACAGAGCTAAGGCAGCTCAGGATGCGTTACGCTAGGGAAGACCCCAATATGGCCTTGCCAGCTGAAAGGGAAGGTGGACTCGAGATGTTCTTGCCAGGGCAGGCTAAGGAGGGAGAATATATTTTTTCTTGGTGGGGCGTACATATGGATATGGATATCTTCGCCTGGATCGAGTCGGGATTTAATGATGATCAGGATTGCGCGATCGTGAGGGTGACCCTGTATGCCTCGCCCTTATTTTGGATCGAGCATGGGATAGAGTTGGCACTTGGGCATGGGAGCCTGCGTGCTAAGCCTTTAAGGGTAGCTGAGAAGGCTGCGGCAAAATGGGCGAGGGAAGTGTCCCTTGATGGAGAAGAGCAAGTACTAACCCGTGTAGAGGTCAAGCGCGCTGGAGAGTTCGAGCTTCCATCTGCCCCGCTACGAGTAATCCTACCTGAGTTTCTGATAGAGAAGAGTTTTGGTGGACAGGCAAGGATAGCGGCGGCAGCAGAGGCGGCTTTGAGAGCGCGAGGATGGGAATATAGGCGCTATACATACGAATTGATATATGGGTTGTAGATTTGAAGTTTTCACCCCCTAGTCAGTGGCTTAGGAGCATGACCAGCATAGTTGACGTATATGCCAGTACTCTCGATCCGGATGGAGGGGAGGTGAAAACTGGGAGGAGATTCGGGCAGCAGTGAGCCGGTAGGGAAGACCTCTTTTTTTTACAAAATGCGCTTCTTTTGACTTAGCTATGGTCGTCTCTCTACCCATTACCATAGTTGTAAAGGTAAGCGTCGGGGTAACTAGGGGTTGAGGCCTGATGGCATGAGTAAAAGGGTAGATAGTGTGATGTAAGTGTTAGCAGTTCGCATTTGTCTGCCTGAGCTTACTTGAATCACTTTGTGATGATTTATTGCCCGCTATGCGTGTCAGGCTGTTGTCGGCATCATGGCAAAAGAAAGCGGCTTCGCCAAGATCTTGCTTTGGAGAAATTCATGCCTTATGAAGGTGCTGTTGCGCGAAGCATTGCAAGACTCCATGCCCCCAGACCTCCGTGCCCTGCTGTTCCAAGGAAGGAACTTGTCTAGCTTTCTGCGAGACTTTCATAATTTTTGTCTTATGAAGATGTGAGACAAGAAGGCGATATGGTATATGTTCCCTTTGTTCATCTGTGAAAGACTAAGTAAGGAGGTATATACCCTCAAGCAGAAGGCGGAAACGTGGGATGAGTTGGAGAGCTCCTTGAGGCTAAGATTCCCAGAATATAGAATAGAAGACCAACGTGGGGAATGCTCTGTGCCACCAGTTGCGGGGGCACCATCGCAGACAGAGATAAGTGGGTTACAAAGACAAGTAGGGGCATTGGAAGAGAGGTTAGCACGGCTGGAAGAGGTCAGGAGAGGCAAGCGGAAGGCTTCGGAAGCTTCCCCAAGTAGGCCGACTAGCCAAGGTGAAAGAGGAGTAGAGAAGGATGACCAAGAGTCACCCCTCTCAATAGGAGCCCCAAAGAGGCGAGCCGGTGCTCAGGCGAGCGACAAAGGCAAAGGATTCATTGAAATAAAGGAGGAGCAGGATGCTAATATGACCCTGCCTGTTATTGCGCCGGATCCAAAGATGGGGCTCATTAACGTGGCAGGTCGGGAGAGGCAAAAGAGTGGATGGTGGTCAGAGCACTGGGTAAACGTGGTATGTGACTGTTGGGGAAAGACTGGTCGTACCCTTCAAGGAAGTAAGAAAAAGGGTGTGACGGGAGAAAAAGGGGGCTTGAACCTCCCAAGTTGACAAAGGCGCAGCGGAAGGCAAGGAACCTCGCTCAGGGCGGTCAAGGTACCGAAAAAGGGCAGAGTTCACGACAGGGAGCAATTACCCCGCGAGAGTTGGAAAGCACAGCAAGACCAAGGGGGCCTCCTTCGATCGAGCAAGTTTTGCATGGGCAGTGGGCGCCGTGTAACCAAATGAGCTTGTAGTCAGCATATAATCCTTACATGCCCTGGGCACAAAGTAATTATATTAACCCTTTGATAAACATGATGCCCCGTGGGGCCACGCCAGTCCAAATCCAACCTGTCGGACCGTTGTAGCCACCGATACAGCAAGTTTTGCAGGGCAATATGACAGTTGGAAGGGGCCGTGGAGATGGCGGGCGTGGCAATTCGGGCCATAGAGATGGCGGGCGTGGCAATTCAGGCCGTGGAGGTGGTGGACGAGGCAATGGAGGTCGTGGGAATGACATGCAAGGCGGCGAGGGTCGCAATGGAAGCCAGCGAAACCATAAGTGAGGCTCAAAGAAGAAAGGGGCATAATGGTGCTGAATGAGATGACCATTAGGGTGAGCCAGGTGATCAAGAGCGCGGATAGGGTAGATGAGATGACTAGGACAGAGAAAGTATATTGGGATGTAATGGGAATTCTCCCTAACCCCTGGGTGGGGAAGTTTCTGTCAGTCGCCTGCTTTAGATCCTTGGATTCGTTGTTGGTAAAAATCTAACTGTATGTGTACTGATCTGGGAATTGAAGTGGTAGGCTAATCATTGCGTAACCCTAACCCCGTACTAATTGGTAAAGGTTAGCTGCATATTGTGTGAGCCAGGACAGACATATACTTTGATGTGTGTATGTGTATGGGTTAGATCCGGGGAGGGGTTTCGCAATAATGATCTGGTAAAGTAACCTAGGCTGTAGCTCGGCCATATAGGTGAAACCAGGGGGCAATGAGTGAGTGGGGACTGGTTCGCCTATACGTCAATAGGATCAAAGTTTTTTGTATATGGAGACTGAGCTAAATATGTGCATATCTAGATGTAGTCACGATTAGCTTGTCCATCTGTACATATGCAGATTGTAGTACTGGACGAATCAATTGTTTCCTCCTTTCGTGTGATTTAGATGGTTGTGTCCAGATGTGTGATATGTTAGCGTGTTGGGGTAGATTTGCGTGATTTGAACTTTTATGTATATTTGGGTATATTCTGAAGGATTCGTGTGTTAGGGACGCGGATCACTCAGCAGAGTGGGACGTGAGGGCGGAGTACCTATGTGGTTTCTGAGAGAGACATCTTATCCTGGTGTACATATTGAGTAGAAACCCTATGAGTCTTGGTTTTGTGAAGATCACTATCACTCTCACTTGTGTGGTTTTATCCTCATGAATGTTGGCTTTGCGTGAAAAATGTGCGAATGTGTGACATGTAAAGCTCCCTACTCCTCGGTATACTCGTGCGACCTGCTCACAGGCAGCCGATGGGGCAGAGTATAAGGGAAGGAAGTGCAGTCCGTTTGTGAAAGGTGAGGATTTTTAAAAGATTTATGAGTCTTTGAGACTCGAATGCCTTACCATGCCGATTATTGATTGCTTAAGTTGTGGCGAGGACCCATAAGTTGGTCTCTCAGTGATGTTTTGTTCTATGATGAGAGTCCCTGAATTTTTGGAAAAGGGGATGGTTTTATTGTTGGAAGAATCACCTTCAAAGGTGAGTAAACTGATTTATGGCATGGTAAGTTGTCTGATGAGTGATAAAGTCTGACGGAAAGGGCCACATTTGCTTGGAATGTTTGAGAAGGTCGCAATGAGTGTAGGGCGAGAGATGTTTCAGGATGGGTGGCTGCTGGCTTTGATCAAGTCAGGGGTCACAGCTTGGTGGACCTAGCGGTGATTTTGTTTGTGAGCATGAGAAGGATGTCATGCCTTGTGGGAGGTTGTGGGACCGCGGAGTAAGAGTTTAAGGGGAGTTGCCCGCCCCAGGGAAATTACTCCGTGAGATAGTGATGGTTGAGAATTTTTGGGGGATCCTGATTGAATGCTTATCAGGAGGAAACCTATCGTTGCGTAACCAACGAGGGTACTTCCGCTAAAATAACAATGCGGTGGGTCGTAGTCCTGGTCCGATCAGCCAGGCTATGGTGGGCCAAGATGGAGACCTAGCCTTTCTGTACTAGACTGCAGAAAAAGTTGACTGAATATTAAGTATACATATATACGTATGTGTATTTGATTGCGAGAAATTTTTGAGAAGGAAGGTCAGACTCGGAGTGCCTTCAAAGGTCTCGGTTAAGGCCAGCGTCCCTAGTTTTGGCTAGGACTAGGGATACCAAACGAGAAGCCGAAGGTTGTCTAGGACCGGGGAGAGGACGATTGGGAAGGTCTTTGAAACTTATGTTGTCAGCGTCCTAATGCCTAGGCGGTGAGGACTCGGGTTAGAACCCTGGCAGCGTACAGTTGTGGAGGCATGGTTTGATGGAGGCCTCTACCCTGTGTTTGTCGGCTAATCGGATTGGTTCCTTTCTCGTCAGCATTTGGAGTGTGGATGGATTTGTAGCTTTCTAATTTGGTGAAGCGACGGGGACGTCGCTTAATATGGTCCGGTAAGCTGTCGGTGCGAATACCCTTACAAGGGTATCCGCCCTGGTTTCTGCAAATGATAAAAAATAAGTTTAGATTAAGGTTGAGTATACCGTGCGAGATGCGGCAGTGTCTGTAGGTTATGTTGACTAGATGGTTGACTACAATAGAGAGTGTGTGGGCGAGCAGACTTGAGGCGCGCGTGATTTTATTTATTGATGACTGAAGAGCCGGCGTGATCGCCGGTCAAATTCTATTAGGTTATTAATCTATTTATTTATTTCTGAATTAATTAGTTGATATGGCAATTTTGATTGGTACGTCTGACCGAGACACGCGCGCGGGGGTGGAGATCGACCTCGACAACGGTGAGGCTTCGACTTGATAAACGGGGTGCGAGGCATCGAAGGTTGGCGGGACAACGACCCCAGTTTCATTACGTTTTGATGTTCCATTTTATCTATATTCCTAGTTTTTAGTTTCAGTTCCAAGACCTGCAGTGGGATCGACGGGTCAGGTTCAGTCGGTACATTACTGAGTTGTTGAAAAATAGGCCCGAGTTCCGGCTCCCGCATGATTGGGACGCTGGCGGGATTCCCCTGCCCCGCCTGTCTTGAAACAGACGTGGACCGAGTAGTTCAACGTGCATGCAAACCGGTGGGTGATTAGCTAATGAGGCGGGGTAAACCTGGGTTGCGGATGCCGTTTGCGGATGCGCCGTCTGTCGGCCGCGAGTCCGATATGGCGGGCCTGAATGTGGATACGCAGTTGGGGTCGAAAGGGGGGGGCTGAACTATGCCTGAGCGAAGGTACCACGGTTGTGATCCCATTACCCAAGCTGCTTTCACGTGGAACTTTTCCCCGCCGCCGCCTTCAAGGTTCCTACTCAAGAATTTGCTGCCACCACCAAGATCTACACCAAGACCTGCTTCACTAAATCCCACGCTGTAGGCCCTGCAGTAGGTCGCGCCTCTGACCGTACAACCGGTGGTCCGTGGGGGAGCTTGCTATTTAAGGGCTCGGGGCGGTAGTGGATTCCGCCTGAGCAGGGCAGGGCCAGAGGAAACTCTGGTGGAGGCTCGCAGCGATACTCACGTGCAAATCGTTCGTCGGACTTGGGTATAGGGGCGAAAGACTAATCGAACCGCAGTAGCTGGTTCCCTCCGAGGTCTCCCTCAGGATGGCTGGAGGCTGGGCCGATATCGGTCGCAGTGGGAGGAGGGGCTGGCCAGACAGCGACGGGCAGTAGCAGTGAGATGCGGGAGGATAGTGCAGCGGGTAAGGCAAAGCAAAAGACAGTCGTTGCGCTAGCAGCAGCAAGCAGCGGGCGGTAGTACTAGGGAGGACGCTCGAAGGACAGCAGAGCTGCGGGGGCGGACAATGCCAGAGCGCTGTGGGGGCGGCCACCACCGAGCTTAGCAACAGAACAGAAGAGTGGGGTGAGGGCGAGCACGGTGGGGCAAAGAGGGGAGACTGGCCGAGCGCAGCCAGCGAACCGGAACCGGACGGGCGCTGTGCCAAGGAAGACTAGGAAGCGAGGCAGGCGGAGGTGATGAAAGTGTCGGGCACGAAAATAGCAAGGGAAAGTGAATCTGGACGGGAGTCGGGCTCAGTGCATCCAACCTTGGATATGGCAGAGAGAGGGAAAGAAAACTCTGGCCCGCCCGTTACTTGATGAAATCGGGTGGGGAGAGAAGCGATTTGGGGTTTTTTTAGTAGGGCGAAGCCGGTAGTGTTGTTAGTTTTAGTGTTAGATTAGTAGACTGAGAGGTTAGTGAGAAAAAGGCTGCGCGGTGACTATGGCGGAGGTGAAGGAGGAGGAGAGGGAGAAACGAGTATTTTGCTCGTTTCCGATTGGAATCAAGCAAGGAAAGGGACGAAGTTGGGGTTTTATGGTCGGGCGACCTGGATGATAAAGTTAGTTTTAGGAAGAAATAAGTAAAAGTAGGAGTCAGTAGAGATGGAGGTGCGCGGCGGTACTCGAAAGTGAGTTTGGGAGATAGAAGAAAAGCGGAAAGTTTGCCCGATTCTTGACGGAATCGGGCAAAATAAAGTTTGTTTTTATAGTTTTTGGTAGGGACGAATACGATCATGAAGTTAGTTTTAGTGATAAGTTAGTAGAATGAAAGGTAAGTGGAAAGAGGGCTGCGCTGTGGGTGAGGGGTAAAGCTAGCAGACGTGAATAAATTTGGTCAAGTTCTAGCAGCAGATTCATTCGGTTTTGCTCATCCTAAGGACGGAGGGTAGCGTGAAGTAGCCCGTAAGGTTGGAGACTTACCTAGTTGGGGCGGGACTTTCCATTCATTTGTGCGCCATGACGGCGATCTTCGGAAGCAAGCCGTTGATCGTGCCCAAGCTCGTTACGAGGTACTTTGCACCAGGGATTCGTTTCCCGCTCGTGGGCTGTTTAGAACTGCATGCACCCGGCCGGGGAGATGATCGAGGCGCGCCGGTGCAAAAAAGGAAGGAGGGGCACTCACCTGACAGTGGCAGCGGACCAGGTACATCGAGGTGGGGGCCGTCCAGTTCGGATGTTCGCGTTGCCTGTAGGTGATAACGAAGGCCCATCGGAGTGACTTCCTGGCTCAGTGGGCGGCAGGAACCTACAGTCTGCAGGATTCAATCTTGATGTGGGTTTGTCAACCGCTGTTTTACCCCATGTTGGCTGAGTGGGAATTCTCGACTGTGCCACGCTGTTGCGCTGCTGCCTGGGTATCGCATACTTCGTGTGGGGATCAAAGAGAGAAGAACATACTTACCTTATCGGGTTGGCCTGGAGCGCAGGCCCACCGCGGAGGGTATAACGAGCGGCAGAGGTTGGGAACTTGGCTAGTGGCTAGAGCCCCCCCGATAGGACGAAGAGGACCTGAGGTTGAGAACCTACCCATGGCCTGTGAAGTATTCATCAGGCTGATCAGAGCCACTGAACTATGAGGAGGGGGTGATTAAACGACAAGGGAGGCTGCTATCACAACTGAGGAATGACGGAGCTTATCGAGGGGGTCGTGTTAGCTACGGCGTGCTGCTGCTCCTGTTTACTGTGCACACACGGACTGTTGCCATTGCTGTGTAACATAGCGAACTGCCGGTTGTGGCTGTTAACAGTGTTGTGCGTCGCTGTTGGCTGTTGCTGGTCGCCCGAACTGCGGATGCGCCTGTTGACTGGGCACGGATTGCTGATGCGTACTGGGCACTAGCTGCTGCCTATTTGGTTGTTGCGCTCTGCTGTACACTGTCGCCAGCTATTATCAGCCATTGCAACCTGCTATACAACAACAGTTGAGCGAAGGAGAGGTGTCAGGACTCAGAGAAGTGGGTAGGTTTGAGAAGGGGGGTCTTTGCTGCGAACTGGAGAGTCGCCAGGGAGTCAACGGGTGGCAGTTTGGCTTCAGTTGACCAAGTTGTTCTGGGCATTGGCCGCCATTGCGGGGCCCTCAGGCGCGTAAAGGTCTCAAGGCCCTCTCCTGCGAGTCTGAGAGCACCCTCCTTGGATCTGAGGGTCTAAAGCTTTCTCTTGCTATCTTTCTTACTCTAAGTCTAGTCTATTGGTTATGAGAGGAAGGCGGCAGGCGGGATTGCAACCCGTAATCCGCGCCAAGGCCTCTGTAGGAGGTTCGCCCCACCGATTGCGGGAGCTCTGCCGGAACTCAGGATAAAGTTCTGGAGGCAGGGAACTCAGAGGTAATCATTACCTTCCCATATAAACCCAGCACAACCCCTATTTATACACCCCCTATGTATTGGCTGAGTGTATGGTATGCAGCCCTACTTTGACTTTGGTTTGTCTTTCATGACTTAAACCAGACCAAGTAAAGGAACGTTTGTGCGATCTCGGGTTCAGTTTTGTTGATTGCCTGAAAGCAGATTGTCACAAGGTGTTGCATCAGGGGGAAGGTTGGGAGGAAGGCAGTTTTGCTTGTGATTGAACGGGTCTTATAGGGTCAGGCATTGTTTCTAAGATGAATGGTCTGACTGCTGTGTTTTGTTCTGTTTTCAGAAGAACCGAGCATTGTTTCTAAGATGAATGGCTTGGTTGCTGTGTTTCTTTAATTCTGTCAGACATTGTTTCTAAGATGAATGGCCTGGCTACTTAATTTGAGGGGTATTGATGGCTTGACTTCTTAGGACCAGACATTGTTTCTAAGACGAATGGTCTGGTCGCTGTTTACTTGGGTGGTTTCTGAACAGTCTTTGGGTCAGACCCAGGGTACTCTGCATTTTTGTGTTGAAAAAGGGGGGGCTGAGTATTGTTTCTAAGACGAATGACTCATCTCTCTTTGGTTGTTTCATTCTGGGGGAAGGTTCAGGCCAGAGGACTAGGCATTGTTTCGAAGACGAATGGTCTAAGTCTGAGGCCACATGACTATAATGAGAACAAATAAATAAAATTCTTTAGAATTCTACATATAATTCTATATATATATATGAGTACAAGGCTAGCCAGACATTGTTTCTAAGACGAATGGTCTGGCTATAGCCTTATCACAAACAAAGAGAGTATAATTAAGAGTTATAACTTAAGGTAACTTAGGCAGACTGAGCATTGTTTCTAAGACGAATGGCTCAGTCCTACGCCCACTTTTGAAGATTAAGTTCAGAGAAGTATATATGACTTGGCTATTTAAACAGTTCAGGGTGAGTAAGCATTGTTTCTAAGATGAATGGCTTAGTCATGTGCCCAAAGGAAGAGAAAAGTAGTTGTGCAACCTGTTCGTGTATACTCAATGGTTGAGTCAGGCATGTTCCATAAGATTGGACGGCCTGACTTTATGTTAGTTGGGCATAAAGGGATAAAGCATTGAGAGGCCATGAACTATTGTTTGTTCAGGTATACATTGGGATGGCGAGAGTACTTACCTTCGTGGTTTGACTTTGCATATGGCTGAGTGAGGCTACTACTTGGTCTGACTTTCAATTTGACAGGTAGTTATTTTAGAGGCTCGTCACGTGCTAGAGCGATAGGAGTTAGTTCAATTCCTGCATTTTCTGAGCTAAGTTTATTTTACTTAGATTCATTTTCGCATTTTCTGGGATCTTTTGTTATATTTGGCTTATAAAATTTGGTAAGCTACTTTCCCTACGCGAAGCGCTTCCGAAATTTCTACAAATTCAAAGAGTTAGGTAAATCTTGAATTGTCAAAGTTCCACTTGTCTAAAGTTCATACATGACTTAGTAAAAATCTGGAAAGTCTCCTTTTCTACAGGGAGTGCTGCCAAAATTTCGGCTAAAGCGGGGGGGTAGACAAAATTGGACTTTGGTAAGTCAAAGACTATTTCTGTTTTCATATTTTGGCTGATATAAATTCTGAAAAGACACTTTTCCTACGGGAAGCGCTGCCAAAATTTTCTTAGTTTAAAGGAGTTAGACTATATTTTGACAGGTGGCGATTCAGACGATCCACTCTGAATAGGGAAGATTATGTCAGGGTCTACCTTTGCTTTGGGCACTGCTTAGCAGTAAACTCAAGCTTAGTCAATTAGAAAGATTTGAGTGAGATCGTGATATGGGGATTATTTTCCATGGACTTATAGATCTAGCCTAGGGATTGACTTGTCTTGTGTTACAAGTCCTTTTGATCGTTTGATCCAGGACTTGGACTAGTTCCAGCCCGACCTACGAGGATCATCTTCCGTTATCACTGATAACAGGTCGGTTGTCGATTCGTCGGCTTACGATTCAACTCCAATTCACTCATGTCACTCAACCTAAAGACTTTAACCCTGTGGTTTGAATTGTTTCATTGCGTTTTTACCCGGACTTTATTGAATGACCATTTAACTAAGGTATTGAGTACTTATTTTGGGGAGTTGCACAAGAGTGAGGCTTGTATGCCTAAGGCTATGGGTATGAGTACAGAGAATGGTTGAAGTTGACCCCGTGTAGTGCATGGACTTGTTGGGTCTGTGATATGATTGCAGGTATGGTTGTGGTTCGGACTCTGGATGTGACTGTCTGCAATTACATACACATATGGCTGAGAGGAATCTCATTGTGACTGGGAGAAGCGATCGTCCTATATAAATAAGCCTTATGTATATATTTATATGTGTCTTGGGCATGCGCGCAACTTATTGTGATCGTGCGCAAGGGCTAACCAGATTATGGCTTGAGAGGAAGAGGGAGATTCTCTTTTATCCTTTGCTTCTTAGAGGTTTTTATGGTCGGACGTTGGTCCTGGGCTGGGATTCAAGGTCCTTGTCCAGGACATCCCAAGCCCTAGACTCTGAAGGGAAGGAACCGGCCCCCGTGCACAGCCTATTTGCCTCACTCTGCACAGAGTGCAGAAGAGGGTGTGTGTTCTTTAACCGCGCTTGGCGGTTGTCCAGCGTCGAGAGATTAACCCTCAAGGCGCGTGTGAGCCGACAATTGAGTGTCGGATGCAACCCTCGAGATTAACGAGGACCGCATGATTATGGGCACTACATAGTACGCCATCAATGCGACTGTTTTCATACGTTTGCATTGCGAGTCGATATGAGTTAGCCCTGCGTCCGCGCGGTTTTATATCAGGTCTCGCGCGCGACGCCTATCCGATTTCCGCATCGGAAAGTTATGGGTTGGCTACCGAGGGGCTAAGAGCGTTGTCGCGTTGTTTGTGTTGTGTCGTGTTGTATGTGCGTGTGTGTGTGTTTTATTTTTTTGTTCGTAAAGCGGTGTGCGCGTGGTGTGTGGGATGCGTCCTAGTCGACCGATGTCGGGCCGCGCTTGGGACTTCAGCCCCCCAAGATGTCGGTTCGCGTGCGGGCCCGATAGGCGTATTACCGCGCGTGCCCCCTATGCTGCAGCGAACGAGAAACGCCCTCGTCTGGTCCACCTCTGCGATTGCAACTGATTAGTTTTCGTACTGTGGACTGGTAGCTCGGCGGGGATACGCCCACTGAAGGGAGGTGACAACTCCCATAAGGTGGAGGTAAGTTGTGCCTCGCGTAGGCCCTATCCTGTCGTAGGGGCTCGCGAGAGGTATGGATGGCACACTCGGCCCGAGCGGCCTACGGAAGCTCCATCTGTGTGTTTGCGACGAGGTAGGTTCAACTCCTGCGTGACACGACCGAAAGGGTCCCGCGCTGCCATGTGCGGTGCCGGATCGATGCGCCCAACAACGAGAACTTATCAAATTAAATTTAAAATTTTAGGATTTGACAAATATTGGAATGATAATTTATAAATATGAAGAATTTTTTTTTATGGAATGTTTTTTCAACTTTCATGTCTCATAGAAATTTTTATGTTGTTCCTGATTATGACCGGAGAGCATAGATGCTTCTTTGAAATAGGTTTGCGAAAATTGATGTGAGACGGTGAAGTTGGTCATTTTTGTGTATTGTTTGATGAAGGGAACATATACGAGCTCGTGCATGCGCTGTGACTCGCAGACCACGAGGCCCGTGACGCATACACGCGCTCATATAACTATCTCGTCAAGCTCGTACTTATCAACTTGCATGGAGGGGAATGACCGTAACAATACGGATCCATAACATAGAAATTCGACATCCATTCCCGACCGCCAAGGCTGCTCCCAGGCTAACGACCGGCTGCACCGAAAATTCAAAAAAAACCGCCAAGGCTGCTTATCAACTTGCATGGAGGGGAACTACCGCCAAGGCTGCTCCGAGGCTAACGACCGGCTGCACCGAAAATTCAAAAAAAACCTCCATCGCCTGAGCATTTTGCATCCTTGTCCTCAACATATTGCCATCAAAGATCCCATTTCCGACTTGGGGCTCCGCTCCCTTTTTCCGAAAATCCTTAGCACAACCCCTTTCTCGCTACTTCCAGACTTGCTTCCCACTCTGATTAGGAAGTCGCGTTGGGCGTCACATGGTTGGGAAAGGGTAAGGTAGTGATAATGCTGTGTTTGTGTTCTTTCATGTTTACTATACACAACTCGAAGAGTGTGTGTGTGGGGGGGGTCCCGACTGGTGCTTTATTCACGATGTTAATGAGACACCGGACCCAGTTTCCAGCAGGTGTCGCTCCCCACCAATAGACAGTAGTATTCTGCCGTAAGTCCACTATAGGGGGATGCACATATCACCTACTCTAGTGGGTTGAAGCGGAACCTATTTTTTTGGGGGGGGGAAGAGTGTGTATGCGTGTGTGTGCATGTGTATGTGAGAGTAAGTGAGTGAGCGACTGTGTGTGTGTGTGTGTGTGTGTGTGTGTGTGTGTGTGTGTGTGTGTGTG
>BFEA01000068.1:1589921-1603617 GCA_003427395.1 Chara braunii
GTTGGTCTTGTCCCGTCGTTTGGCCTGTGGGCAAGGGCGGTGCTTGCATGTGGGACTTGTCATCTGGGATCTGTTTTGTTGCCCCCTGTTCTCTTTTATTTGGCTGTTCCCTTCCTCTCTTCTTTGCCTCTTTGCCTTTTGGCTGTGTGCAAGAGTGGGTCGATATGACACATGGGGGTGGGGGCAGCCACCGCTCAACCTACATCCACGTGGGCGGCGTTGTACGCAAGAGGTTCTGAACAGGGGGAGTTGTAAGGAAGAAGATTAAAAATGAATTAAGTTTTTCTTGTTTCTGTTTTTCGCTTTGGCGCTCTGATATCATGTGACAATATATTTGTTTTCCTTGTTTTTTTCGCTTTGGTGCTCTGATATTATGTGACAATATATATAATATGTATATAATATATCGTCACAAACAGAACTGCCCGGTAAACCGTAGGCAGAGAGACAGAAGAGGACAACAAACGAGGGGTTGTGACAAACTGTTTCATCGGAGTTTCACCGACTCATATTTATATTGTCACAAGAATATCAGAGTGCAAATGCAAAAAAAAGAAAAAAAGAAAAAAAGAAAGAAAGAAAGAAAAACAGAAAAAAATGAATTCAGTTCTTTATCTTCTTCCTTATAACTCCCCCTGTTCAGAACCTCTTGCGTACAAGGCCGCCCACGTGGATGTAGGTTGAGCGGTGGCTGCCCCCACCCCCGTGTGGCATATCGACCCACTTGCACACAGCCAGAAGGCAAAGAGGCAAAGAAAAGAGGAAGGGAACAACCAAATAATACAGAACAGGGGGCAACAAAACAGATTCCAGATGATGTCCCACATGCAAGCATATGTATAAAATATATTGTGAGGAACGAGCCCTCACGGGGCCCTATCAGACATCACGTGTTTTGGGCAGAGGCCACCAGCAAGCCGAGTGCCCGCCCTAAGTGGAGGCGGGCCTGAATATTCATCAGAGGCCAAAATTCAACATTTTCATACGTGGGTATTCAGGCTCTTGCAGCATGCCGCGTGAGCCTCACTAAGCTGTGTCGTACAGTTGGCCCAGGCCTTGGCAGTTGCACCTGGGCACATACACACTAAGCAGGGCCGATACGTTATGAAGCGGCCACTGGCCTATGCAAAAGCAGTACTGTCAACGCACCTACCCCGGGGTCCTGAGCAAATGCGGCAAACGGCCCAAGTCCAGAGACTCAGGCCGCGCCCAACTGTAAAGGGCCCAGGCCCTCAACTGTAGTCTTGGGCCTCGGCGCAGGAACTGAGGCCCAACTGGAAGCTACTGGAAGCTTCCAGCCAGGCCACACACAGCATCCAGGAGGCTGCCACTTCCATATAGGAAGTGAGGCAGCCCAGGCCAGACATCATGGCCCACGCAGGCAATGTGGTCACGCTGCTGCACTGCTGCATTGGATGTTGCGCTGAGGCCAGTGTGCTTGCGGGCCGCTTCGAAGTGAAGTGGGGCGCTGCAGGGTAGCGGTGTGCGGGCAACCATAGCCGGGCTGCTGGGTGCAAGGGGGAAAGAGCGGGTGATCTGGTGGTCTTCAAGGAAGGAGGTGAGTGTGTGGTTTATCAAGGTCTGATGAGGGGGATGAGATATGTACCTGGTGGATGAAGAGAGGTTGGCTATGGTGTTGACATCATGTACATTGGTCTTCGAGTGTCGAAGTGAGCCTGTTGCGCACAGCTGTAGGTATGATAGTCGGGTAGAGTGGGCTAGGCGTTGGGCGCCAGACAGAGAGGAGCGACTTTGGATACTGTGTTGGTGTGGTATGAGGGCTTACTTCATTGTATTGCTCTATGTGGATGGATTCTCGGTGCAATTGTGCTCTCTACTTGTGCACGACTACTTGGACGTCTGTGTGATTTCGCAACTTGGTGTTCGTTATATCAATCACACTCATATTCCTTGCTATTTGGTATCGGAGCTGGTTCGTGATCGCCGCTTACTTGGCGCTGGCGACATTGTTACTTGGTGCGCTGACGATGCTTCATGTGAAGTAAGAATACTTTGGCGCTGGCTTGATTGAGCGGGCCCAGGTAGAGGGGCCAGCCGGTGGAAGAATGTGGTGACAGCGGGTGTATGTATGGTGATGAGAGCATGCTGACGTGGCGTTTTGGCTGAGGTGGCACTGCATTGCATTGTGGGTGGTACCGAGGCTATTGACCATTCATCGAAATGCATGTCGGCCCAATTGGTGAGAAATCTATGGTTGGGGGCAGCTATCTCCAGGTACGTTGTTCCCATTCCTTATCTACCCTCTCAATCTCTTCTTACCGTTAGGAAGTGAGTCCAACCTTGAGTGTCCTCTCTTTGGGTGAGGAGTCGTGTGCCCTCTATCTTGAGAGGCGACATTCTTCCCGGTGCGCATCTGGCAGGAGAGGGCGGTGCCTCTGAAGGGCCCTTGGTCGAAGTACGGGTCACGGTCACCATGCCAACCCATGGGAGTAGTACACGCAGGCCATGCTGCTTTGTCCTTAGAGGCTCTTTGCTGCGCTGATAGAAGGGGTGTGCGGACTGACCAGTCCTAAGCAGACGCTCCCAAACCGTCTATAAACATTTCAGGTTGGGGTCTGAACTGTCCACAACCTGCGATCGTCGTCCTTTTTTTTTTTTTTTTTTTTTTTCAAGCCTTGGCTGTTTACTAGAGAGGGTGATACGAGCATCCCCCGCTAGTAGTAGCCTCTGGCTGCTCCATATATTGGCGTGGAGCTGCACCTGTTGGAAACTAGATTGCGAAGTTAAATAATTCGCGAGGACTCTTGAGGGCTGTCCTTAAATTGCCTCTTGATCAGCCAGATCAGTCAGGTGTAAGGCTCATTGCACGCGAGGGTAAATAACGGGCAGGTTGGTCATAAGCATATGCCTTGGGCAGAGGGGTGGGCTGTTAATGTACACCTTAGACATCACCGCTTGATGATGCTCATAGGCACGTTGGATAGAGGGCAAGGTGATTCCTATTGAGGGATCAACTGTAACACACTATCATATCCATTGTGCATACATCTGCTCACTCTAGTTTATTTTTATTTTGATTAGTTGGTTGACAGACTACTGACACCTAACAGACAACCTAGAGTAAGACTGTAATCTACCATAGTCAGTTCTTCTCAAAGCTTCTGTGGAGAACTAATCAACATAGAAGTAGACTGTGTACAATCTGCGTAGGTGTTGTTCATGTCGCTTGACTGGTAGTTTAGGTAACTGGCCGGATATTTATTTTTATATTTATTTAAAAACCGGTCAGACGCATGCTGCGGTAGGTTCCAGAGGGGACAGTGGTGCAGATAACGTCTGCCTAGCTGATGAGTGAATCAGAGGGTGGTGAAGGTTCGACTGACGATCATAGGCAAACTAGGCGCGATACGCTTAGAGTACCTGTAGTGTTCCAGGTCCTACTGCTAGGGGAAGAGAGAAGGATAAGGGCCCGAAGCAAGGACCTATAGATTAGAGACTGCAAGGGAAGCAGTAGCAGTTGTAGAAAGATCGTTAGGGGCAGTAGCAGCTAGCGCTGTAGCAATGGCTACTTCTGCAACAACAACTGCTGCAACCTCGTCTGGACAGTTAGGCATGCCGCTTGGCTGGAACAGCTCGCAGTCCTCCTCGTGTACGTCAGGATCTACCACTAGTCAGATGGCGGGCTCCCAGTTCAGCTCGCCTCCTCCACGCGGCCGGGAGGAAATAGAGCTCCAACAAGTAGAGAGGATTCGCATAAAGCTAGCGGAGGATCTGAGAAAAGCTACCGAAAGAGAAAAAAAAGTTAGAAATAGGAGTATCAGACTAGAGAGTAGAGAGGTAGACAAAGCTGCACTAGAGCGTTTAGATGACTCCACCCTCGACAACAACATGAAGGTTGTCAAGGCAAACATTTTGTCCATGCATGCATACATGGACAGTGAACTGGACGTTATCCACGACACCCTAGACCAGATCCTGAATGCTCTGCAAAAGCCAGGGGTCAGGTCAACAGTTTTGCCATCGTTGCCATTCCCGGCGATGACAGGCCCATATCCGTCTCAGTCTGGTACCACACCAAGTGGTACATCAGCAGCAGCAGCACAGACTGTTGCTTCTTCATCCTCTGGTCCAGCGGCTGGAGCTACATCGCAGTCACCACCTGTCCCGCCAGCGGGACAGCAATTGCCTTGATGCCCCAAGACCTTCCTGAAACCACCTCCAACCTTCTCAGGAGATAAGAAGGACGAGGCTCTTGACACGTGGTTGAGAACGGTCCCAGTGTGGGTGAGGGTGAAGAGGACATTGGAAGACGAGGAAGTGATAATTGCTGCATCCTACTTAGAGGGTTCAACAGCCGGTTGGTGGAACGGATTGGTTGCTTAAAAGGGTTCGGCAGGAACATGGGTGATTGGGCTCAGACCCACATCTTAGAAAGCTCTATGGATCTAGTGTAAGCACATTGGCACAACCCTTAGCAGGCACAAATTGCCACTGATGGGTTATTAAAGCTTGATGCTAGAAAGTTTAAGTCAGTACGAGAGTTTACCACAACCGGAAAGCGACTGATTGGCGTCCCAGGGGTGGAGTACAATCCGTAGGTCTTATTGACCATGTTCTTGAGGTGTCTTCCCACAAACAGCAAGAACTTGTTAGCCAGCGAAGCTCTACTCGAGTATCACACTTTTGAGACATTCAACAAGAAGACCCTAGATTTAGAGGCTACGCTGGGTGGTGTTCAAACCCCCCTTACGGACGGAAGAAAGAAGAATGCTCCACAAGAGTGGAAGAAGAAGGGTAGTCGATTGATAATGGTTGATTCCGAAGGGAATGAAACTGAAATCAATGATATATTTGACCTTGTGGAAAGTTGAGAGTTAGACGGCGAGGATAGTGTTGAGGGTAGCAACCTCGCCGCTGTAGTCAAGACTAAGGCAGGTGGTCGCAACAAGGGAAGTCAATAAAGGAGTCGGGGGAAGTCACCAACCCAAACAAAATAGCCGCTTGGGTTAGAGCAGGTTTGAATTAAAATGTGTGGCGAGACCGTTGGCAGCATGGAGCTTGCATAAAGTGCAGCGAGTACGACCATCAACAGTTTAATGCAAGAACGCTAAGGTCGCGTAGAAGATCCCGCCTAAGGGTGGTTATCCTTCTTCTCTGTCTGGGGCCTGTACGAGCTCAGCTCAGGAAATACCAAGGGCCGACAAAAGTTGTAGCCGCTTTTACTCTCGTTGAAACGGGCGATGTACCCTCCCCGTTTCAAGAGTTGGCCGAAGCTATTGACTCCTTAGTCATCCTGCAGACGCATTCGGACCCAATTATATTTTATACGTTGGATGTGTCTGAAGCCTTAGAGGACCTTCAAGGTGAGTGGTCGGCAAGGGACCCTCGTGAGTCCTGGGTGGCATTGAGTCGAGGTCCTAGAGGGGAGCACTTCGTTGTGGAAGTGGGTGTGGGTGGCCGCAAGTGCGGTGCCTTCATAGACATTGACTCCACGTGAAACTTCATAAGTTGGGACTGCGTTGAGAGATTGTGCCTAAAGGATCAGGTCCAACACCTTAGTAGACCGCTAGCATCTACTTTGGCCAACAAAGAGCGCATGATGGTGGAGGACTATGTCAAAGACATGGTCTGCACTTTCTCCTACCCAGGAGGAGAACTAAATCATAGAATACCATTCCTGATGAGCGACGATTTACTTTTCGATATGTTGTTCGGAATGTACTACCTGAAGGTTGTCAAACCCCAGTTTGACTGGGACAAGAAGGTGCTAAATCAGGAGTTGCCTAATGGGAGGACTGTTAGACTGGCAAAGTACAAAGCTAGCAGGTTAATTGACTCCTATGGGTGCTTATGCGAACCTGCGTTCTATAACTACTACAAACATAACCAAGAGGAAGGTATGTACCTAGTCTATGTCTTTGAGAAAGGGGCGGCCGTTAAAAACCCCCCAGAGATGAGAGAATATTGTCGCTAAGTACCTTGATCTGTTCGAGGAGCCTACATGAGTCGTAGACAGGGAGGTTGTCCATGCCATAGAGATCATCCCAGGCAACAAGACTCATCCCAGGTAGCAAGACACCTAAAGGGAGAATCTATAAGATGGCTCCGACCGAGTGGGACGAACTTCGACAACAATTGAAAGAGCTCACAGAGAAGGGATGGATATGGCCTAGCACCTCCCCTTTTGGCTCACCAGTGTTATTTGTTCCAAAGAAAGGGGGAACACTAAGGATGTGCATTGATTATAGAGGCCTCAATGCCATCACTGTTAAGAACACAGAGCCTCTACCACCCATCGACGACCTATTGGATAGGGTGTAGAGATGTAGGTACTATACAAAGATAGACTTAAAATATGGCTACCATCAAATTGCTATAAGTCCAGACAATCAGCACAAAAACGCATTCCAAATCAGGTACGGTCTGTAAGAGTTTGTGGTGATGCCTTGTCTTTGCAATGCGCCGAAAATATTCCAGCACGCCATGAATAGGATATTCCATGACTACTTAGATAAGTTTGTCATCGTGTATCTCGATGACATATTTATCTTTAGTAAGATTGTCGAGGAGCATGCACAACATGTAGACAAGGTACTGTCACTCCTTCAACAACACAAGTATAAGATAAACGTAGAAAAATGCAAGTTTGGTCGCACTCGAATCTTGTACTTGGGTCATAAAGTCTCTGCGGATGGGATTAGGCCCGAAGATGTGAACGTGGCTAGCATACGTGATTGGCCACGACCCCAGTCTGTGATTGAGGTCAGATCATTCTTGGGAATGTGTGGGTATTACCACAACTTCGTAAAGAATTATAGTACGTTCGCATCTCCCTTGACTGATCTAACTCGACTTGATACGCCATGGGACTGGACCGACGAGTGTGAGGCAACTTTCAAGCGTTTGAAGCATGCTCTCACGCATCATGAGGTTCTTATGGTACCCGACCCGCAAAGGCGGTTTGTTGTAACCACTGACGCAAGCCAATATGACATTGACGCAATGCTGGCTCAACAGGAAGGGAAGAAGTTGAGATTGGTCGAGAATATGAGCAAAAAGATTCCATCAAAGAAGTTGGCAAAGTCCACCTACGAAAGGGAACTCTACGCCCTCTGCAAGGCACTTGTTCACTAGAGGCACTATCTGTTAGGAAGGTTCTTTTATTTGAGAACTGACCATCAGACCCTCAAGTGGATCAAGACACAACCAGTTCCCTCCGATGCACTCAAACGCTGGATTGAAGTCGTAGATCAGTATGACTTTAAACTAGACTATGTGAAGGGAGAGTACAACAAGGTTGCGGATGCATTGTCTCGTAGGGGAGTTTACCTAGGTGTGCTGATTTTTTTGTTTGGCCTTTCTGAGGACGTTACTCGATCCTTGGAGGAACCTTACAAGAAAGACCCCATCACGATGGCATCACGATGGACGTCATCAACAAACTGGAGGCCAAAGATAAGGCCACCACTGAGGAGTTAGTGATGGTGGATGGGTTACTCTTTCTTGAGAAGGCAGGGTTTAAAAGGTTAGTTGTTCCATCTAGGGAAAGTTTGCGTAGTTTATTCTTAGGTGAGTGCCACGACAAAATAGGACATTTCGACAATAAGAAGACGAGTGCTAGCTTAGTACAGAGATTCAGGTGGCCTAACATGCTGGACGATGCAAAGTACGTACAGACTTGTCAGGTCTGTCACCGGGACAAGGCGCGAACTCAAGCTCCGCTTGGGTTACTCAAACCTCTACCCATTCTTGCTGGCCCAGGGTAGAGTATCTCCATGGAGTTTATGGATACTCTAGTGACCAGCAAGAATGGCAAGAGGCACATCTTCGCCATAGTTGATAGGTTCACTAAGTTTGCTAGACTAATTGCCATGCCGGAGACCGCCAGGACTGAACATGTCATCAAGTTATTCATGGATAACTGGGTGTGTGACTTTGGGCTGCCAAAGACGATCGTTAGTGATAGAGATGTGTGATTCACGAGTGAGATGTGGAAGAAGGTCGCTGATCAGATGGACAACCAACTCCAAATGACTTCTGGGAATCATCCCGAAGCCAATGGGCAGGCTGAACAAATGAACCGGGTGGTGCAACATTTGTTGAGGCATGATATTAAGCCCAACCAAGATGACTGGGATGAGAAGTTACCTCTCATCGCCAGTCTGTATAATAACGCGTACACAACACCACCCCGGGTCACCTCGAATCAGCTGCATCTGGGGTGGAAGCCTAGATCTGCATTGACTTCCTCCTTCCTGAAAACCGACCTGCTGCAACTCTTGGAACCATTGAATTTGGTGTCCAGTACGAGAAGTTGCTGCAACAAGATGTCGAGAACATCAAGAAGTCTCATGAAGCAATGATTGGTTATGAGAACAAGCATCGCCGAAAGTCCACATTTCAGGTAGGGGAACGTGTCTGGGTTAAGGCTAGTGAACTGGGACAGGAGTTCGGCATCTCTAGGAAACTAATGCCTCAGTAATTCGGTCCCTAAAAAGTCCTGGATGTTGTGGGTAGTGAGTTGGATGGTCCCTCGTACGTCATTCGTATCCCTGGTCACTTACGCACTTACCCTGTTTTCCATGCCTCAAAGCTCGCTCCTTTCGCTGAGACAGAATAGTTCCCATCACGGAGATCTATGCTACCCCCAACCATGGATGGCCACGTGGATGTAGACAATATCCTGGAGCACAGAGACATGCCTGTTCCCAAGCCAGCTGGTAGGGGTAGAGTGCCTAAACCTGCAAGGGAGTACAAAGTAAGATTCAGGCATCATACGGATCCTAAGGAAGATCGATGGTTTACAAGGGAGGAACTAGTCAAGACAGCTCCTCAGATTGTGGCCGAGTATCAGAAAAAATTGAAGGGGAAGGCACCAGCATGAAGCATCTCAACGGACTTCCGAAGCTAAGGGGGATGGAATGCGAGGAACAAGCCCTCACGGGCCCCTATCAGACAGCACATGTTCTGGGCAGAGGCCCCCAACAAGTCGAGTGCCCACCCTAAGTGAAGGCGGGCCTGAATATTCATCAGAGGCCAAAATTCGACATTTTCATATGTGGGTATGCTCTTGCAGCACGCCAGTTGGTTGAGTGGATGCGTGAGCCTCACGAAGCTGCATCATACAGTTGGCCCAGGCCTTGGCAGTTGCGCCTGGGCACATACACACAAAGCAGGGCCGATACGTTATGAAGCGGCCACCGGCCTATGCAGAAGCAGTACTGTCGACGCACCTACCGCGGGGTCATGAACAAATGCAGCAAACGGCCCAAGTCCGGAGATTCGGGCCATGCCCAACTGTAAAGGGCCCAGGCCCTCAACTGTGGTCTCGGGCCTGGGCGCAGGAACTGAGGCCCAACCGGAAGCTACTGGAAGCTTCCAGCCAGGCCACATGCAGCATCCAAGAGGCTGCCACTTCCATATAGGAAGTGAGGCAGCCCAGGCCAGGCATCCTGGCCCATGCAGGCAATGTGATTACGCCGCTGCGCTGCTGCATTGGATGCTGCGCTGTGGGCAGTGCGCTTGCGGGGCGCTTTGAGGTGAAGTGGGGCGCTGCAGGGCAGCGGTTCTCTGGCAGCCATAGCCGGGCTGTTGGGCACAAGGGGGTAAAGGGCGGCAATCTGGTGGTCTTCAAGGAAGGAGGGGAGTGTGTGGGTTACCAAGGTCTGATGAGGGTGATGAGATACGTACCTGGTGCATGAAGAGAGGTCGGCTATGGTGTTGACATCATGTACATTGGTCTTCGAGTGTCGAAGTGAGCCTGTTGCGTGAACACAGCTGTAGGTAGGATAGTCGAGTAGAGTAGGCAAGGTGCTGGGCGCTAGACAGAGAGGAGCGACTGAGGGCTTGAACATTGGCTCATTACTTCATTGTATTGCTCTATTTGGATGGCTTCTCAGTGCAATTGTGCTCTCTGCTTGTACACGACTACTTGGACATCTGTGTGATTTTGCAACTTGGTTTTCTGTATATCGTTCGCACTCATATTCCTTGCAGTATAATATATATATATATATAATATACATATATATATATATATGTACATATATCTATATAGTTTGTGACGATATATATTTCTATCTGTGACGATATATATATATATATATATACATCAACGTGGCGAGCCTTGTACGTTAGAGGCACAGTGGAGGAGGCGTTAAGAAGACTGAGAAACTGAATGATTTCAATGTGTCTTTGTTTTATGATCCTTTGATTCAGTGTAAATAATTTTTGTAAAAGACTGAAAGAAATAATAATACTGTGAAACAAAGTGTCATTCTGGTTTGTCTGTCTCTTTGCCTGTCTTTCCTTTCATTTTTCTTTTCTTTGCTCATCTTGTTTCTTCTTCTACTTCACATGCTCATGCTCTTAGTCAATAGTTCTGTGACAATATATATATATATATATATATATATATATTAGCCCGGCCGTGTACATGCTTTGTGTCTTTATCACTGCCTCTATATCAAATCTGAAATACCTCATGAATGGGAACTTCCAGCCTGGAATCGCCTCTTACAGCACGTATGCCAAGTGCGAGTAATGTTGGATGTGACTGAGATGGTGACCTGCACACTTCTTGGCTTCTTCACCCTCGTCGATTCTTTTCTTCGTCTCCGTTGTATCTTTTCTCCAGCCGCTATGTCCCCTCCCTTTGCAGGTCCACTCCTTCGATAAGCCGCCGTGTGGCATTCTGGCACTGTGAAGTTCTTCAGTGGTTGTCACACCCTCCTTCGTGGCCGTCTGATTGTGAATCCCATATTATGTGGATGGATCTGGCATAAGACCAACCCTACCTTCTCCCCTTCCTCTTTAACCTCTCTTCCTTTCCCTTTCCTTATTTGAAACTTCGTAAAAGTGGTTTAGCTGTTGACTAACTTAGCTGATGATTCATTTTTTTTATTTTTTATTTTTTAATTTTATTTTAGAGTTGCTCGGGTCACTAGGCGGGGTGGTAAGAGCATCCCCCTCCTAGTACCCTCGCAGGCGCTCTAAAGTTTTACGAGTATAATTTTTTTGTGATGTTATACTACCATGCCTTTTTTCAAAAAAGGTTCGACTCTATTGGTCATACATCATGTGCAGGGGTGGTTGACTTGGCTCATTATTAACTTGGGTCACAGTTGCTGTGGTTAAGGTGTCTGTCTGCTTAGCCCGAGATCACCAGTTTGCTTCCTTGCAGGGTCATTCCAAGAGCGCGGATTTATAGTATATACCCATTGCTTAGCGTGGTAAGTGGCCGGGAAATAATACCGGGCTTGGCGGCTACGAGCAGGGCTAGTCTCCTGCAAGAGGGTCTCGATGGATGCCGTGCGGGGAGAGTGTGTGTGTGTGCACGCACTGTGACCGTGCGGGGTTGGGTGCATATCACGACCGGTATGGTTCCACTTGTTGACTCTGGGTCATGGTTGCAGTGCTTTAAACCGCCAGTACACAGCCCCAGCCTTTCTGAAAAGAAAACTTGTCGCCTACAAAAATTTCGGAGGCCCCAGCGCCGTAGATAAATTGAATTGGCGGCCAGCGGCCTCTAAAAAGGGCCTGTGGCCGATAGCTGGATATACTGGTGGTTTAAGGTGTCTGGCAGTTTAGCCCGAGATTGCCGGTTCTTATAGGGACCTTCCGAGAGAGTGGTGATATACTAGAATGATCGACAGAGTGGTGATATACTAGAACGATCATTTGTAACCACGTGTTCTTGCTCGGCTGCGTGTTGCAGACATTAGTAGTCGAATGAAGCAAGCACGCTCTCACAACCACGTCATTACCGTGAATGTTACCCTTCACATATTATTCATTCATTCTATCACCAGGCATTCGATCATAGCTTCAAGCACCAACGACACACATCCAACCCATTTGTGCTATGTCGCCTACCAGAACCCATTCAAGGCATCTATCATGAGCACAACTCTTAACCGCGACCCAACACCCTTATACATAATCACGACTGCATTCCACGATGCCGATCAACACATGACTCTCATCCACAATATCGACAAAGACAACAAGCAAGATGTGTAAGAAAGAGTCCCTCCGAAAGTCATAATAGAACATGAAACACATAGTATGATAGTACCTAAAAATAAGTCATGAAGCTCAGCTCCATTGGTGCAAAGAGCAGTGTCCGACTCCCGCACCTCTGAAGACGCTGCAAAACACCTGACGCGCTTCTGCTGCCAGTGCAGCGTCTTCAGGGGCTACACTTGTGAAAGGTGATATACCCTATACACGCTTTGTGTCTTTGTGTCTTTATCATCGGGAGAAATTCTCAATTCTTCGGTCTCTCAATTTCTCTAACCATGTGTCCTTTGGGACACCCTTTAAAATTGGAACGATCCAGAGAAGATTAGCATGGCCTCTGCGGAAGGATGACACACACACATTTAGAAATGGTCCAAATTCTTTGGGGGAAAAAAAAGATAAACTCGCCACATGGATTTCTCGGTATATGCTTTCCTATACAGCCGCCGATGCACATAAGCACAAATGCGAACAGCAAAATACGCGGAGTATGTTCTGTCACTTTTGTGCCTAGGTGCATGCGCCTCTTTGCGCCGTATGCGCAACATTGTGTGCGCATACGGAATCCAATGCACCGTCGATCTTCCTTATTGATCTCGGAAGTGTATGCACGTTCAAGTAACATAATGTTTTTTGAACTTTTTTTCTCTTTTCCTTGTGACACTGTAACTTTGTCCTGCTTGATTTCCCGTACGTTATTTTTGTCAAGAAATGTGCGCCAAGGAAACCAAACTTACAGTCAATCAAAAAAATGCTTGCTAATCCAAGGAATGTAAATATATGCGTATGCAGATTAGCATTTCTCATTTTCTTCCTTTTCTTTCGCATTGTCCGCTGATTGGTTTTCGTTCGCAAAAGTGCCGTGTTTCATAGAAAGGTTTATATTTACGAAGGGCCTTGTGTATGGATATCGAAGTTAAGATCCATCGTCGATCTGAGGATGTACATGGTATGGATACACAGGGATATACATGTGCAGCTATGGACATGTGCTCGAGAATGGATATGCATGCACAGGCACATATATGAATTGATGGGGTATATGTACGAATGTCCTCACGTGTGTCGGGGCATGATACCAACATCGTACTCAAAGTTGATCTCTCGCCAATGGAGGGATATACTTTTGTGGGTTGGGCTATGTGATCTTTTTGGCCTCTCCTTCATTGTCACTTTGCTCTGCTATGCTATGCTGCATATCTCCATCTGTGTGTGTGTGTGTGTGTTTTATAGATTTTCCCCACAAGAGCCCCAATTCTTCTGTCTAGATGAATAGATTCAGAATCAAAGCAGTCTTTTTCTTGTGCCGAAGATGAACGGGACTAAGCGGTCTGCTGAAGCTGTGGGATGTAAAATAACATTGGTAGGGGACCGCTCCGCTCTAGGGAGAACCATCATTGTAAACAGGTGTGGACGAAGCGGAAGCGAGAATGTCGGCTTGAGTAACACGAACATTGATGAGAATCCAATGCCCCCGAAAACCTAAGCGTTCCTCCTCAAGGTTCGCCCACGGAGGGTGAGGCAGGGCCTGTAGATTAGGCCGAAGGGCGCAGTCGATGGACAACAGGCCACTATTCCTGTACCACCCCTTCTTTGTCCCGAGGAGGGACGGATTGCAGAAAACGCTCTGAGCTAACACTCTAGTACTAGGTGCTACGGCACTGAAGTAATCCATGCCATGCTTCCAAGAAAAGCTCGAGTGTGTGTGTGTGTG
>BFEA01000068.1:1632810-1645537 GCA_003427395.1 Chara braunii
CGTGGAAGCCTCTGTGTTTTTCCCCCCCATTGTAATCGTTCATTTTACTTGTCTTATGCCTTGCCATGAACGTGCACACATGCACACGTGGAAGCCTTGAGAGATGCTAGGAGACATCCACACTTGCAAGCCTTGAGAGATGCTAGGAGATCAGAAGGAAGACAATGTAGTGGGAAAAGGGCTCATCAAGGGGTACGTCTCCTAACGACCAAAGGAAGACAAGGCTGGACTAGAAGAGGGGAAAAGGCTGATGAAGGGGCAGAGGGATCCTACCACCAGAAGGAAGAGGCTGGACTAGAAGGAAAGAAAAACAGGATTAAGGGGGGTAGATGTCTCCTACCACCAGCAGGAAGAGGGGGAGGAGTAACAGGAAATGGGCTCATCCAGGGGTAGGTCTCCTACCTCTGGAGGGAAGTGGATGGACTACAAGCGGGAAAAGGGCTCATCAAGGGGTAGGTCTCCGAACGACCAAAAGGAAGACAGGGATGGACTAAAAGAGGGAAGAAGGCTGATGACGGGGAAGAGGTCTCCTACCCCCAGAAGGAAGAGGATGGACTAGAAGGAAAAAAGCAGGATTAAGGGGTAGGTCTCCTACCACCAGAAGGAAGAGGATGGACAAGAAAGGAAAACAAACAGGATCAAGGGGGGTAGATGTCTCCTACCACCAGAAGGAAGAGGGGGAGGAGTAGCAAGAAATGGGCTCATCAAAGGGGTAGGTCGCCTACCTCCGGAGGGAAGAGGATGGACTAGAAGCGGGAAAAAAGCTCATCAAGGGGTAGGTCTCCGAACGACCAAAAGGAAGACATTGCTGGACTAGAAGAGGGAAAAAGGCTGATGACGGGGAAGAGGTCTCCTACCACCAGAAGGAAGAGGATGGCCTAAAGGAAAAAAACAGGATTAAGGGGTAGGTCTCCTACCACCAGAAGGAAGAGGATGGACCACAGGATTAAGGGGTAGGTCTCCTAACACCACAAGGAAGAGGGGGGTGTTATGACCCTGGCCAATTTCGAGGTACACATCCATCAGATAATACAATGCTATCCAATTGCAGAAAGAAATGAATGAACTTGAGAGGAGAGAGATGATTAGAAGAAGAAGAAGTAAGAAAGAAGAAGAAGATGATGTACACCAGCATAGACAAATGACAAGGCTCTTCTTCTTCGCCCAGCAATCTCCTCCTCCTTATCTCCCCCTTCTCTTATTCATACAAGAAATAATAATACAATGTTGAATCGCTGATCCAGAATCAATGTCCGAGTTCCTCTTCTACTGCAGGTACCACTTGAGGTCCACCATAGCCATGGCCGCCTCCTCCTTCCTTCATCATCATAGGCCGAGGCTATGGCGGACTACTAGGCCTTGCCCAGATGCCCAAAGGACAACCCAAAGCAGCTATGGCTGCTCTAGCTCAGGCCGCCATGCCTGACCCTGCCTCGAAGCTTCTTGGTGTAGCTCTTCCCAGTTGGGGACTCCCTGCTGCAGCGCCCACCAAGGTGATGAAAATGGCTGCCACCATAGCCAGGTAAGTACCCCTGGTGCTCCTCCCCCTTCCTTCCTTCTTCCTCCCTCGTGTCCTTCTCCTTCCTCCCCAGCAGCGCTGCTCCAGCATAGTGCTGCTCCAGCCAGCGCTCCACCAGTGTGTCGCCAAACTTGCACACCGAAAAAGAGGCCGGACTCTCCGCCCGGCCAGAAGATATAGCGGCCTGCTTCGCCTCTTGGGCGGTGACTTCCAGGCCGCTCGGCCTTCCAAGCAACCGGTACCTCCTCCCTTTCGTAGGGAAACATCATTGCAGACTTTGATATTGCCCGTACAGGCCCTAGACCCAGACTGGTTGGACTGGTATCCACCTAGACCTAACCTACAACTACCGGGCCTCTAAAAATGCCACTTTTGTCTTCTTCTGCTCGGCCTCCAGTACCCGCACATCTACCCCTTCAGGGTGCGGTACCGGCCTACCCGCTACTTGAGTGTTTTTTCTGCTGAAATCCTTCAATGTCACAGCTACAGGTAAGTACCGGCCCTGAGGGCGCAATGAGCGAGCAAGTGCCCTTGCGGGCCATACACACACTCAAGCCAAACAGCGCTCAGACAGGCACGGCCACACACACACTCAAGCCAACCAGCACTCAGACAGACATGCAGTCCAGCAAGCGTGCACACACAGACTTAGTAGCAAGCGGGAAACTTGGCAGGGCATTCCGTCTATGGGCAAAACTCAGAAATCAGTTGTGTGTTTCAGTACATGTTTGGACGGGTCATCACACTACTCCCCCCTCAAGAGCGAGGTCCCTTCGAGCGAGTAACTCATTCTGAGTCCTCGACAAATGCATCGTAAGCAAGCAAGGCAAAGAGATTCCTAGAGTACTTTGTATGTGGTGAGCCTTAAGAGATCTTAGGTACAGCGTTAGTGGCGATTTGTCGCTCGTAGGCTTTGACAACGCGTGGTGCACTGCGTAGCAGTTCCTGTTTGGTAATCCAATATAGATCGTCTAATGGGTGACACATGAAGCGAACCTGGTACTGCCTGTTGCGTCCCTTCCCTACATGCTGTTTGATCCTGTCTATCTCATGCCCGCCTTTGATCGCACGAGGGATCATGTCTTCGCGGTAGTCGAACGTCTTAGCGTCACGGTGGAGGTACAGTTTCGACGCATGGAACACGGGATATGTGCGCAGATGGGCTGGCACGTCAACCACGTACGAAGGGCCGAAGTGGTCTTCGCCAATCACATCCAAAACTTCCCACGGTTTGTAATAGAGTGGGAGTAGTTTGCGAGAGGCCCCTTCTTCTTCTGAGAATTCAAACATCTTGACCCAGACATAGCTTCCTACCTGAATGTCCGACGGTCGGCGCCTCTTGACGGTCGGCGCCTCTTGCTTGTATGATGGATCATGGCGTGTTGTCGCTTGGTCATGGCTGCAATGCCAATCTTGAGCAAGCAATCATACTTGGCCCTGAAGCCAGGCCTGCCGGGTGTTAAGTCAGCTGGTTGTTCAAGAAATAGGTAGGAGAGCGGATTACGGATCTGCCAACCGAGATGTAGCCTGTTAGCTGTCATGCCGGTGGCAGAATGGATGGAGTTGTTGTACAACCCTCTAACGAAATATAACTCTTCATCCCATGTTTCCTGATCCGGGACACAGTCTGGTTGATTTCTTCAGCCAAACCGTTGGCTTCAAGGTGTCGGCCAGATGTCATACACAACCTGATCCCCAGATGAGACGTGAACTCCTTCCATTCAGTACTAATGAAGCACGGGTCCCGGTCACTCACGAGAGTCTTCGGGGTCCTGAATTGCAGAATGTACTTCTGTTGGAACTCACGAATCACTAATTTTGTTGGGGCATGAGGCGGCAAGGGGATCAGATTAAGGAACTTAGAGAATCGGTCAACAATCACCATAACTTGTGAGTAGCCGTTCTTATTTACCTTCCCCATGTCCGTGAAGTCGATGGAGACAAGACTCCCCGGGACTTTCGGGAATGGGTAAGGGTGTGAGTAGCCCCATGGGCTTTTGTCTGCATGGTTTGATTCGTTGACAAACTTGACATTCAGCCACAAACTTTTCAGCAGTCCCTTTCATGCCAGGCCAATCAAAACGTCTCAACAAATTTGCGTACGTCTTTGCCATGCCCAAGTGTCCGCTCCGGCCATGAGCCAAATCCAGAAAGTGTGTGCGGAGAGGCTCATGGTTGGGCACACACAAACGGTCGTGGTTCCCGTAGCGACGGAAAATCAGTCCTCCATACTCGTGAAAATCAGGCTGACTACTAGGATCAGCCTGCGGCTAAAGGATGAGAGTCAGATTAAGTTCTGGATCCTTGTCTGTCTGCTCTATGAGCTCCTCCTTCAGTTTCTTCCGGAGGTCGTAGGATTTCACAAGGCAAGTCATGTACACAGGGTGGCGAGACAATGCGTCAGCGACTCGATTATAACAACCCTTTTTGTGTCTCAACTCAAAGTCAAAGATGTCGATTTCATGGAACCAGCGAATTAATGCAGGGGACAGGGTAGTTTACTCCTTTATCCATTAGGGTCTCGTGATCTGAGAACACTTTGAAGTGGCGTCCCATAAGATAGAGCTTCCAATGGTCCAAAGCCATACGCAGAGCATAGAGCTCGCGCATGTAGGTGGAAGTGGCTACCTTTACGCTGGGCATGCGTTTGCTGTATAATTCGAGTGGCCGTAAGCCATCGCCGTCATCTTGCTGCAGCACTGCGCCGATTCCATACTGACTTGCATCCGTAGTAACTACGAATGTTAGTTTGGGATCTGCAATGCGGAGTACCGGGTAACTAACAAAGGCGTCTTTCAAAGCTTGAAAGGCGTTCGTGCACGCAGTGTCTCAAGAATAAGGAACATTCATACTTGTCAGTTGAGACAATGGACGCACAACAATGGAGAAGCGGGGCACAAACTTCTGATAGTATGATGCGATACCAAGAAAAGAGCGCAGTTCGCGAACATTCACGGGTTGAGGCCAGTTGCGTATGAACTCCACCTTGGTTGCCTCAGGCTCTAGGCCTGCAGCAGACAGCCGGTGCCCAAGATAGATGACGCTATCCTTCCCAAACCCAGATTTCTCTAAGGTACTTCCTCAAGGTGCTTGAGGTGTTTCTCCATGGACTTGCTGAAGATTAGTATGTCAGACCACCACGAACCGACCAATCTGTGCGCGATGAGGCTTTGGAAGGTGGCCGGTGCGTTCGTAAGGCCGAAGGGCATTACGGTAAACTCGTAAAGCCCATCACGTGTTTTGAACGCAGTTTTGTGCTGGTCCGCAGGATCGACTTCAATCTGGTGGTAGCCAGACTTGAGATTGATCTTGGAGAAGACCTTGCACCCACCTGCGGCATCAAGCAGGTCATCTATTCGGGGTAATGGATAGGCGTTCTTTCTTGTGATGCGGTCTAGACCCGGATAATCAATACACATGCAGAGCTTGCCTCCTTTCTTTGGAACAAACAAGACAGGAGCACCAAATTCAAATTCGTTGGGCTTGATCCACCCTTTGTCAATCATTTCATCAATCTGTCGTCGGAGTTCCTCCAACTCGCCAGGTCCCATTCGGTACACGCAGCCCTTTGGAGGAACATCACCCTCGACCAACTCAATGGTGTGTCGGACCGATATCGTGGGAACTCCACGTGGCTCGACCAGAACTTCTGGGAACCGATCGAGTAGGTTTTGGATGTTTGGTGGAACCGGTGGGGGTGGGGGATCAGCAAAGGGATCACCTAGATCAGGTCGCAGGTTGCAAATAGAGGCAACCGAGTTTGAAGTAGGATCATTTGGATTAGTAGAACGTAGAGAAGTAGAGGTGCTAGAAGTAGAAGTACTAGGAAGTAAAATCACTAACAGAAGTAGTAGTGGTATTAACCGCAAAAGTAGATGGCACATGGGGAGGACGAACGAAGGCAACATACAACTGTTCTTCCTCCTTGTGCTTGCGCTATTTCTTGCAGAACTTCATAGCATTCAGAAAAGTCACTGGGGACCCGTGCTTCTCATCCAAGAGGATAGGAAGCTCGTTCCCTTAAGCATCTTTGATCATAAGAAGTGACTCCTTCCACCTGGCCCATTCGCATTGGGACTGCAGTCAGCCCAAGCCAAGGACAGCGTCGAAAAGTCACTTGTCAAGGACATAGAAGTTCAACGCGTGTGTGACAGTTTTGTCCTTGTCAAAGGTAGTGCGCACACCTTTGACTGCATGCGTAGAAGAGACAACTTCTTTGTTGCCTACTTGGGTTCGGCATCCCCAAGCCCACTTTGCGTATCCTGTGAGGTGACATAAAGTTAGCCATAGCACCACAGTCAACCAAAACACGGAGATAGCGGTGGTTTATGAGAAGTTTGAAGAAGATCAACTTCATTGTCCCCTGGGCACGTTGTTGTTTCATCTCAGCCCAATGCTCCAAGTGGTAGTGAAAATCGACCGTCCCAGACTCCTCCCAAGGCTCGACATACAAAACGTTACTCACCTCAACCTTGTGTTCAGCCGATGACTGGGCTTCAAGGGAGGACTGCTGATTTGCATCAGATTCAGTCTCCCTTGCTGTAGAGTTTGCTGAAGTTGACTCTACGCCTGGGTCTGGTTTCCCTGCAGCCTATAACAATCTTGTACCTTATGGTTTGGTTTTTGGCAATGCAGGCATACCCCCTTCTTGAGTCTACCTCGCCAGTCATTTTCAGTAATCCGGAGGTCAACCCAAGGTTTAGCAGTCGCATCCTCCGATTTAGGTGGGATCTTGACTCCCTTGGGAATTTGGACATAGTTCTTCCCTGCACTCCAATTCGGCCCCTTTGTATTGGTAGTCTTTTTGAAGGCATTAATTTCTTCTTCTTCATGGTTTGCGTCAGACTCATGGGCCAAAGAACAAGTTGTACCAGGGTCTTGCCTTGGTCGTCACCAAGAGTGGGGTCGTCTGCATCGACTTCTTCTTCAACCTCCAGCAGGTCATGCACAACAAAACGGTTATTGCCTTTGAACCGCCTGTCGCCCCTGGGCTGTTTGCTGCCTGCTATGGGGACGAGGTCGACAACCTCAAAACTGACTATGTCCTTCATTAAGGTGAACCAGTCAGTGTAACCAATGAAGTCCCTGCCTAGGCGATTAGTAAAGCCGGTGGGAACTGCGCCTTTGAACACATCCAAGCAAGAGTGAGCAGTCAATTCCAATCCGGGTGGAGCGACTATCTTGCTAAGGTAGGTCTGCAGGCTTTTCATGGAGCCCGTCCACTTGCTGCGCTTGATTTTGTTAAGCTAGATTCTTGCCCTTGCTGCAGCGTGTGGATCCAGGTATTGTGAAATGAGGAGTTCCTTGAGGGAGGCAACCGGGGTGGCCTTAAGCCATCTTTTTAGTTCAATTTTAGGAATCCCAGCTCGTGTAGCTTGGATCTCTAAGAAGCCCCGCACGACCAGCTCGACATTCATTCCCATGATCACGGATTGCGTCTCAGGTTGAGTCCCAGAACCTCGAAATATGCCCTCATGGAGGAGATCCAGGACTCGATGTCTTCTTTGCCGTCGTACTTAGACGGTATTTGAACCACCTTATGATCCACATAGGGACCGGCGTAGCTGGGACCAGCTCCTGCTGGTTCCAATCTTGGGGCTGCACCAGTTGCAGAATTTCCAGCCTCGTTGCTTGTCACAGCAACAACAAAATCTGCACCTGTTGCAGTTCCCGAGGGGGTTGTCATCACATTCAAGGATGAAGATACAGTAAGAGAGGCAGAGGTAGTTTCAATTGCAGCTTCAGGTCCAGGGGGTAGAGGAAGAGGGTTGGCCACTTGGGCTTCCACAGCTCAGCCACCTCCTTTGTCAATTCGTGGTACTTGCGGGTCATATCAGTCAGATCATCTTGAAGTGTTCGCAACTTTGCGAAGACTTCAACAATCTGAGTGGTATGATCTTCAAGATTCTTGACTTGAACAAGGGCGGTGAGTATAGACTGCAACTGTTCCCCACACTGCTCCTCAGTCAGTGAGGGAACAGTCTGTAGGATGGCCACCTTTCTTTTCAGCAATGACTCCTTCCTCTCCTTCTCTACCTCCTGTTCCCTTTTGGTTGCACTATCTAGGAGTGCTTGTAGATACGGTTTTTTCGCATCACTGGCTGCATCTAACAAGGCCTGCCATTGTATTGAAGTGTTAGCTGACCCATGTTTGGACCGTTAGTATTGACAGGTGAGTCAGAGAGTCGCCGATCAGCAAAAGAATCATTTAGACTCTCAAGAGGTTCACTCCCCTTCTCACTTCAGACAGTCACTTTCCCTCTCTCCCTTCTCTCTCTCCCTCCTCTCCCTTTCTTCCTTCCGGCGGCGGGTCTCCACGGGCATCGGAAATGAACTCAGAAAAACAGACTTGAAAGCTCAGAGAAGAGAAGGTAGAACTCCTAGCCGGAGGGACATTTCATTTGAACGTAGAGAGCAGCAAACCAAAGAAAAACAAACAAGTTCAAACGAGAGGTCTGATCCAGCGACCCAGTTCTACCACCAGGAGGAAGAGGACGGACTAGGAGAGGGAAAAAAGCTCATCAAGTCGTAGGTCTCCTCAGCGATCTTATTGCAAAATTGCAAATCAGACCCTGTAGCCAGATTGACTTCAGAATTATTTATTTATTATTATTATTATTTTTTTTAAGCTGTTGTTGTTGTTGTAAACCCCAGTCACCCCGTTAGGAGGGGTTATAAGAGCACCCCCTCCTAGGATTGACACCAAAATCATGGTGTTCGTTTTTCTTTTTCTGGGGGTGGGGTGTGGTGTGGGGAGGAGAGGGAGGTGGTCGTGGTGGGGAGGGGAAGGGGTTGGCCGTTGGGGGGAAATTTATTGATGTGTTGGAACTTTTTGGAAGGAAAAAGAAAAACTCTGAAAAAGTCATGATGGCATCTACGATCTCTTTTTTTTTTTTTGGGTTCCTTTTAGCATCAGGGCGGGACATAACTTGAGGACGATAAGAGAGCCGCCCAAGTTGTGGCTGCGCGGTAGATGTTCTCGAGGTTTCCTTTTCTTGGATGGCACATTTGTTTGCTGTGCCGTGGAATTCTTTCGATTCTTTAAATTTTGAGGGGGAAAAAAAGAAATCAATCATTTTGGTGCAAACTGGTAAGTTGTGAATCTTGTGATAGTTTTTGTGTGTATGTTGACTTTTGTTTTGTTTTGTTTTGTTTTGTTTGTGTTTTGGAATTATGTTTTTTGGGCTTCGCTTTTTTCTGGTACATGGTGTTTTTGCTGAATGTGATTCTCCGTTGGGGAGAATGTTTTATTATTATTTATTTTTCTTACTTTGTAGATGTTATTGCAATTCTCACAGGTCGACTTACGTTTTTTTTTTTTTTTTTTTTTTTTTTTTTTTTTTTTTTTTTTTTTTTTTTGTTTACCCGAAAGACCATTCGGATTGACTAGTGCTTGGGCCTATTTTTTTTTTGCACCTTTGGCTGGAATTTTAATTGGTACCCAGTCCATGTTCGGTGAACCAAAACGTTAACCCCCTGGTCAACCATGAGTTCAGAATCTTCAGATCCTGAGCACTCGGATTGATAGCTTTACTTATTTTTGCGCTTCTTTTCTTTTCTTTTCTTTTCTTTTCATTTCTTTTCTTTTCGTTTCTTTTCTTTTCTTTCTTTTCTTTTTGAAAATAAACATGTGTAGAAGATTTGAGTCCATTCGACCCTCGGATCCGAGATGAGCCTTCTCTGAGCGGAGGGGGGGTCCTGCCAATTGTCATGCCTCCTGTTTTATTGGTGGGGAGTTCTTTGACATTCTTCGTGTTCCTTCAACGCAGAATCTTTTATCCACTAATTAATAATTATGATTTTGAGTTTGCTAAATTTCTAGTGATTTCTCTCTCTTGGCGATGTCTGTACGTGATAGGCGATGTCTGTACGCGAAGCAAAGCACAGCTTGGGGTTAAGGCGGGGAAGTTGACGAGGCATTGAACGACAAAGCAGTTGCAAGGCACATAGCCTGGTGGACAAGGAAAGGGGGAGGCGTATGGACAAGCAAGCAAAGCAGCACAAACACACTAGAGGAAGAAAGCACCAAGTACGAGAGCCCGAAAAAAAATCATCAGCGTAATACTGAAGAGCAGAACACAAACAAAAAAAACAAAAAAACAAAACAAAAGAAAAAAACTGACGATAGTGCAACTAGGGCGTCTTGAATGCTGAACCTCTTCTCTCTTGTCTTTTCCGCCTCATTGGCCGTCAAAACATGCTTGCCGGTGATAAGCAACCGGACTGACCCCCCCCAGAACAGCAGGGGGCTTTGTGTGTGTGGTGTGTGTGAGTGTGTGTGTGTGATGGTTTTTTTTTTTTTTTTTTTTTTTTTTTTTTGGGGGGGCGACCCATCCCCTACCAATCAATCAATCAATCAATGAGCTGTTTGGGATCCTCAGAGACTTGACGCCACTGACTTGTCAGGAGGCCAAACCTCGACAATCTGCGGAATCCCCATATCGATACTTCGGGTTGTGCACCGTTTGGCTTGATCCGTGTTGAAAGCCTTCTGCCAGCAGGCAACATTGCAAGCAGAGCATAGCACCAGGCAACGACTCACTGAAGCACCAGAGGGAATGCTGCCGGGGCAAACCAACTGCAAAGTGACAAAGCTGACTGCATGGAGCAACCGTGTAAGGGGGGGAAACCAAGGCACGCGAATGGACAGCAAGACAACAGTGCGGCGAAGCACAAGGGAACACTGGCGCTCTAAGAGTGCTGCATGCACTCCGAATCAGGAATGACTGACTATTTGGCACAGTTTGAAGGTGCTCAGCTAGACACTAAAAAAATATGTGGAAAGAATACGAGGAAGACACACATAGAAAACAGGGAGAAATACGTACAGAATTTTTTTATTTTATTTTTTTAAACAACAACCCCCCGGCAATAGTGGTGCTGGTAAGAGCAGCCACCGCTACCACCCGGGAAGAGGCTCCGTCTATTGGTGGGGAGCATCACCTGCTGGAAAGCGGGTCCAGCGTCCCATGTACAAACTGCCATCAGAAAAACAATGTAGAGCACCTTTGCCAGCATTGATTAGCCTGGAAACCAGGGGATTGACTGAGCAAGGTACTGGAAAACGGGAAGTTGGAAGAAGGGAGAGAACCTCTTCACCCTAAATCAGGTGCCAGATACCAGCTACAAAACCTAGTTCCTCTTTTCCCCCACCAGTAATAAGCACCTTTTCCCGAAAACAAGGCGGGCTGCGCTGTGCCGATCTGCCAGCCCTTGAGCAGTTGTTGTAGTTAGCATCCCATTACCCCGGAGCAAACTGGGATCCAGGACCCCCCCCTTTTCTTTTTTCTCTCCCCCTATTCCCCATACCACCCCAGTTCTACCATACTGTTGGAGGGAGGGGGGAAGGGGTCTGGGAAGTCATTAGCCATTTTCATCGAGATTGTGGCATCCACCTTAGTCCACTCATGAAAGATCAGCCAGTAGTCCTTGCGTTGTCCTTTCCCCTCATGGTCATTCCCCTGATCCCCATTTCCTCCTACCCGTTCCACCCTCCCCATCTTTCCCCCATGCTTCCCCCCGAGCCAGTTTGCACCGAAGGCCTGAATTTTCTGATTTATTTCCTTTTGTGTTTGTAAGTGACTGATCTGTGGTTTAGCTTCTTCCCATTGTATTGTTATTCCTATTTGGATTTGCTGCTGTATGGTTTCTGTGAATTCCGGCCCTTCCAATCTCAGCCCCTCCATCTCGTATGTGCAGCGGCGGCACCAAAGTGCGCATATCACTGCCCTGCGTCCTAGTTCAAAGAGAATTTGGGTGAAGGCATCTGCTTGTTCCGCAGACCATGTTTCTAATAGTAATGCCCTCCAGTCCCATGGCCAGGGCGTTGTTGTTTCTAGGTGGTTTCAGATCCTGTCCGACCAGCGCCAGAGCCAGACTGGCCCCGGGCATTGCAGAAAAATGTGTTCTATTGTTTCAGGTCTTTTCCTAGCTGGGAATGAACTAGAACACAGCTTGCACCAAGGTAGAGCCCGTCCGGTCTGTTCCAAGGACGTCCGGTCTATCAGCCAATCATTAGTTGGGAGGCAATAGTGATCCATTTGCCATTGGAGAGAAGCCAGTTTCGCGGGTTTCCCTTTGGATAAGTGGAACCATTTGACTCCCCGAAGTGATGCTCTGTTGATATTTAAGTGCTTCATCCATCTGGTCTCTACCTGGTCTCGGAGATTGATTTTGGGTCGAAGCATTCTGTACAGTGATTTGACTGACATGTTGTGTAGCGTTTGGGTGCCTGGCTTCCTTGTTCCTCCCAACCCTGTCCATGACCACTCCATCGGGTCTAGAGGTAACTGCGCAATCAGGGTGCCGGGGGAGAAGACCACCCATTTATCCCCATCCTCAAGTACTCTAGTTCGCGTCAGTTGTTCCTCCTGGTAGCAGCGTGTCTCATATGTGGCGGGTCTTTGGAGGGTGTTGTCTCGTCCTATTGTGTATATATCCACAATCACTCGACCTTCTGGGTCACAGCGTACTACCCTTCCCATTTCCCCTTTGCTACCGTAGACCTGCACCCAGTCTGTTTCCTGTAAAGTGGGCCCTTTTTTTAGGATTTTCCACCAACTCAGGGGGATCCTTTCAACTACCTCCTCCAGAGCCATTTTTTCGATCGATGGCTGTATCGCAGCTTTTGTCTGAGGAGGTCCTTGTCTATCCAGTCTCTCTTGATCAGGTCCCAAACATCACTTATCCTCATTACTCCTCTCTTTACCCACACCCGCCAGGGAGAATCCATGCAATGGAGAACCTGACCCCTGGTGTTAACAATTCTCCTATTGTCAAAGAGTGGTTAGCAAAATACCTCATCCCATCTCTCGCGTTGGCTTTTGTTAGGCAGGGGAAGGGATCTCCATGTTTGCAACAGGGATGGCCAGAAGTGATCGTTTCGCATATCGTTTCTTGCCTGTTTCCTTGGACCAGTGAGTTAAGTCCCGGGTCTTGGTGGTGGGGGTACCCTCGCGGTATCGGCCAGCCCCTGTTTTCCAGCCATGTCAGTGGGTGGGTCTCCGCCGTCGTTTCGGGGGCTAGCCTGGAAATTTGTTCCAGTGCTAGCCCTGGTGTGTGCGTGTTGTCATATTTGCTATACACTGTATACACTAAAAAACAGCATGATTCTGCCACTACTGGTGTGTGTGTGTGTGTGTGTGTGTGTGTGTGTGTGTGTGTGTGTGTGTGAGAGAGAGAGAGAGAGAGAGAGAGAGAGAGAGAGAG
>BFEA01000068.1:1673567-1690768 GCA_003427395.1 Chara braunii
CCACGCACACACGCCCCACCCACTCACCACCCACCCACCCACGAAGAGCCGGTTTGATGGCGAGACTCATGGCGAAGACCGAGGAGAAGTGGTACCGGACAAAGGGGGAGGAGTGAGATCCTCGTTTGGGCTGGAGAAAGAAGACGAAGGCGAGATGGGGTCCTTTGAAGGTGGGAGGGGGCTAAGGTAGGAGGTATGGTGGACGATAGGAAGAGAGTTATGGCTGGCACCGGTCTTAGGAGCGATGCGCACAGTATTGGCTCCGTTAGGGTCGAGTTCCACTATTCGAAAATAGTAAAAAAACTTGGGAGCGAGTTAACTTTTCGATCGCGTGCACATTTACGTACCTGCACTAGGTCCCCTTATTTATACTGGTGTTGTGGGCCCTCCGAGTCATTCCCATTCCGGGCCTCATAACTACGGACCTGCCTACCGTGGGCCAATTCGGTTATTTTCTGCCTTTTTCGGGCTAGTCTATGGATAGCCTTTTCCATTAATTTCGCATACCGTTTGGCCTTAGCCTTGATGTCCCTTCCCCCTTTTTCAGCAATTTTCGAGGCACTCCGATTGTCGATACATGGGATACTATTTGTTCGTAGTTGAAAGGGGGTGAGTCCAGTGGATTCATGGGGGGTCGCCCGATGGATCCCGATGATTTGATACACTATCTCGGGTCAAGGACGCGTGTCATTGGCCGCTAAGTTCCTGCGAAGAGCGGTCTTAATCGTGCAGTTCGCATTCTCGACCAGCCCATTGGACTGGGAGACATGAGGAGCAATGTGTCGGAGAGTAACGCCACGGCACATTAATAATTCTTCTACCTCTGCTTTGAATTCAGACCCATTGTCGGTCATAATATTTTCTGTATCTAGATGGGTCTTTGAGGCCTTACGTGTCTTACAGGGATAAACTTCGATGTACTTCGAGAAATGGTCGATCAACACCAAGAAAATGGAGCACTCACAACGGTTGGGGCCAGGTGGCACGTCAATATCTGTCGTGTCCATACTGACTCGCTGGAAAGGACGTTCTACCTCTGTCGGGACTATCGTGTTTGGCCCACGAAGGGGCGCACGATCGGTAGCGCAAACTAAACAGTTCGCAACCACGTGTCTCACGTCATCGCGAATATTAGACCACAACCATCAATTTTGATCGATGGTCGCTTCAGTGACACGTATCGCAAAATGAGAGGCATGTTCCTCTTGCGCCGATTTGGTCCAGTCATATCGCTGAAATGGGTGTAGAACCGTTAACCATAATCCTGATCCGTCTGTTTTTCGTTTCTCCAAATGACCGTTGATCCATCGATAATCTCAGGACCTCTCGGTGGCCCGACGCCTGTCATGCTTAGTGAGATGGTCCAATGGTGTGCCCGCTAATTTAGCCAATAATATTTTATTCGTCCACACTTCAGCCCTTCGGTATTTTTCATCGTATTCGGGGGCGTCAGTTCCGGTGGCCTCGAATCGAACTTCCGTGGGGAGTTTGTCTGTCCAACACAGAGGGCACTTCCAAAACTTACTACTCGTTCGATATGGAACGCACGTACTCTGCACACGATTGACGCACATGGCACATTCTACCCAGTCAGCGAACACCGACTCAAAGGGATAGCAATCTACCCCATAAACCCGTGAAATACATGTGCAAAAATAACAAAACTTGTCCAAAAGATTGGCGAAAAATTCCAAATGCGGAGAGGGAAGGGAGTCAGTGGGGTTAAGAGAAGGAGCAGAAGAAGAAGGGGTCGTCATTATTTCTGGAAAAGAAGAGAGAGAGAGAGAGAGAGAGAGAGAGAGAGAGAGAGAGAGAGAGAGCACATGCTCACTCAATCCTTCAGAAGGATCTCCACTTCACCATACTGGGGCTCGTTCTTTGGCTCAAGATCGTGCCACAGTGTCACTTCCTCGCTGGGACGATGCAATCATGTCAGCCCGTCCGCATTACCGTGTCTCTCCTGTTTCTGATGACGAATGTCAAAATCCATGCTCTGCAACGTGGTAGCCCATCGTCTGATCATACCCGAGTAATCCTTGAACTTCTTCAGGGCCAACAGTGGTTCATGATCAGTCACCAATATGAACTTCCGACCATATAAGTAAACTCGGAAGTGACTGATTCCCCACAAGGCCGCGTAGCATTCTCCTGTTGGGGCGAAGTAGTTCCGCTTGCAGGAAGGTACCGATTTAGATGCGTATTCCACCACGTGTTCCAGGCCACCAGGTCCCACCTGGGCCAAGATGGCTGAGATCGTCTAGGGCTGCCAATCGGTGATGAGAACAAAAGGTTTTTCCGGGTCCGGTCTTATGAGGACCGGGGCCAAGATCAGAGCCGCCTTGAGTTCTTGAAAAGGCTGATCGCACAGCGGGGTCCAAATCAACGACTGATTTTTTTTCAGCAAGTTGGTGAGTGGTCCTGTGATCGCTGCAAATCCCTTGATAAACATCCGATAGTACAACGCCAATCCCAAAAAGGCGCGTACTTGTGTTACTAACGTCAGCACCAGTGCATCTTGTACGGTCACTACTTTTTGCGGTTCCGGCTGCAACCCCTTGTCCGTAACCATGTGGCCGAGAAAGGAAATCTCTGTGAGGAAAAACTGACATTTCTCGAGAGACGCCTTGAATCCAGCGTCCTTCAGTACGTGCATCGTCCACTCGATGTGTTGCACGTGCCCTTCGTAGGAACTCGTATACACAAGGATATCATCCATATATACTATCATACAATAATTAATTATGCTATGCACCAGCCTCGTTTTTTGCACAAAGTTTTGGAAGGCCATATTCATTGCACGCTAAAACGTGGCAGGGGCATTGCAAATTCTCACCGGGCATCGAATTCATTGTCAAGTCCCCTCGAAAAGAACGAAGGCTGTCTTTGGGCGATCTTTTTTTCGGACGAGGAGATGGTGAAATTCGTGGCAAGCATCAGACTTACTGAAAAATCGAGCACCACCAATAACATCCAACAAATCGTCAATCCAAGGGAGGGGGTACACATCCTTAATCGTAATGTCATTCAACTTTCGATAATCAATACATATACGAATTCCCCCCACATTTTTTTGTACAATCACCACAGGAAACGATCATGGTCCGATAGCGGGTTCGATCCATCCATTAGCTTCAAACGTTTTTACTATCTGGAACGCGGTCAGTCGTTACGCTGGAGAGTACCGATAGGGAGCGCAACTAATTGGTGGATGATCCCCTATGAGGATCGCATGTTCAATCACGCTTGACAACCCGATATCGCAATTGTGCACACATCAATCAAAGACTTGCGAATTTCTCTGGAAACGTGGGCGGGTAAGATGATCGTCGGTTGCTCAAAAATGTCAAGCATCTGTGACTCGACCGGGATGATCATTTTGGTTTCCTTAGTTTCGGCATCGGTCTTGCGTTCAGTGGTGCTTGCTGCGATTTCCAACCCAGTTATCTCAACCATTTCCTGCATAAGATTTTCCTTTTTACAACAAGTTAGTAAGAAGTGCACTCTACAGATTGGTGTAAAGTATGGTTAAAATAACCGTTTGGTTTTGTTATAGATGGGGGTGAAAATTACGGTGTCGGTTAACTTTTTGTCAACAACATTGATCGGGGCTTTGGCTTCTTGCCTAATTAGTACGATCACAACACCTTGCATGAGCAATGGTCTAGGCGGGGAGACGAAAAAATCTAGGTACTGATCCATTTGCTGATATCTTTCTCGCAATGAAAGCGAGCCCTCGTACAAGGTTCGAGGGGGTTCAAAGAGGTCAACCATATCCGAATCTGCAAGATAGGTTCTCCCAGGAAGGACATCACTGAAATCTATTTTTCTGTTGGCGTAAGAAGGGATACAGGCGGAGAAGGGTTAAGTTCGCTGCTCGCTGTGTTTAGATCAAATGTCTGCGCGGTAACTGGGGCATGACGGTATTCACAGGTGCCATCTTGGAAGGAAGGGGAGGGGCATAGGTCAAGAGATGAGGAGAGGGATCCGGGGAGGGTCCGTCCTGGTAGTCAGGATCAGGGCGAGGGTAAAATCGCCCCACCGCTCTGAGCCACGAACGACGTTTGACGACCACATCTTGTATCGTGTCTGAGATCATGTCTTCATCCCCCTAACTGATGTATTTGCGTGTATCCATCAAGTCGAGTTCAAGTGATTTAGCAATGATGACTAGTAGCTGGTTCGCTTTTGGAGGAACCTTTTTCTGCAGTTTCGCTTTCAATACTGGATTACGGAGATGATCGATGAACGAGTATCGAGCAACGTTTTCTTCCCGCCCTAATTTATCTAACGCAGTTTGAAATCGATCCACAAAGTTGGGCAGCAGTTCTCCAGGTTCCTGTGGGCGGGTTTTCAGCACAAATCACGCAACGTCCTCACTGACTTCGTCGAACCTTGCTAGGAACTCTCCCTTGAATGTATCCCAATCTACCCACCTATGCATTCTAAACCAATCATGAGCGGTGTTTCGGAGAAGCGAGGTGATGACACGAGGAAGATCATCAGCGTTACATCCCTGAGCTTGCACGGCTTCGAGCCAGACCTCAGGATGGGTATGGTTGGGGTAAAACGGGAAGGTGGCGGGGATGCTTACCATCACCTGAGGAGTCGCTCCATTAGCGTCGACCATAGGCATCTCTGGTTGGGTTTCAGCGGACCTTTGTCGAGTGATGGGAGGACTCAGACGATTAGATCCGTTGGCTGATCTTCCTCTCGTCAGCTCGTCTTACTAACGTCAGAATCGACACGTGTCAGCTCCGATACCAACCTCACGCCCTGCGCTGCTTCCCGATCGGTTGTGTTTTAGTTCACGGAAGGGTCCCGAGAAGCAACGAAGATGGGGTATGCTAAGGAGTTTTTGATAAATTGAGTATGAGGACACAAACAAAACTAAAATGCCCCGTGTTGGTCCGACCTTAGTAAGATGGAGGTCCGTCGTCACGGGGGTTTAAAAAGGGAAAAAGTTGTGCGGGGGACTCGCGGCTATGGGAAATTCAATCCAAAAAGAATCGATGGACTTCCTAGTGAGCCGTCGCTCTTTGTTTCGTGTGAAAGGGGGCGGGTATACACATGGTATCCCGTTTCTGGATGAGGTCTCGTCGACGCTCGTTACTCAACTCCGAGTCCGACGTGGAGGGCCTCAATCGAGTAGCCCTCTCCTTGTGCTCGTCCTCGCCACGTGTACGGTAGTGAAAACCCTTGGCCTGGTAACGCTCGAAGCGGCGACAATCGCTGCACCGAGTATTAGGCCAATGAGGCTCCAATGTCGTCCACGGGACGACGATCAACTCGTTAAATGGCAACAACAACGAATAGGGTGGAAAGTGCGTATCCATGATAACAAAACCCGCACCGACGAATCCAGAACACCGAGTATCGGGGGGAAAGTAGTAACACCCTCCGATCTTGGTGACGACTTCTCGTACGTCCCACTCGCATACACGTATCCTTTCCTCGTTGTACGGGAAGGGGCGTGGCGGGGGCACAGGAAGTTGGCGCCCGGTCGGGTTGGGGCCGTCAGTCCACATGGCAGCAGAAGCAAGCGCAAACAAATCCTTCTTAATCATACATCATTCGTTTGACACTCCAGGCAACCAGATCGCTCAGTCGATCAGCCAATCATCCTCTCAATCACGCTATGACAAGCTCTCTAATATGACCCACCGCATGCACATATCAAAGTGAGAGAAGCAAAGTTACCATAATTCATCCATTATAATATAACATGATAGAAAGAGAGAGAGTGAGGGAGAATAGCCCCAGATCAGGAGGGAGGAACGAGTAGGGAGCAACAACAGAACGTCAGGCGATCTTGTCTAGGGAAATTTTGGCTTAAAAGCCAAGTGATCAGAACTCACGTTCGAAGATACAAATTTTGGGACAAAAACAAGCAATTCCGCCATAAAATTCCATCATAGTCACAGGCCATGCACTCACTCACTTCCGATTCGAACTTCTCACAAGCACTGATGATCCCAGCCGTCACGTGCTAATCCACCATAGCGATTGTCACCCCGCCAACTTAGTCTTTGCATGGTCGGACCTGGATCCCACAGTCCGTCGGGTGATCCAGCAAATGAGCGCCAAGACTACAGTCAGCTCGTCGGGACTTTTCGACTCGCACCTTCCTTCATACCACCTAGCCACGACTTCCTGGAAGCGGGCTGATGAGTCGAGAGAAAGATTTTTGGGGGCGCTTGCTGAATTTATAGTTGTGGAAAAGGAGATAGACGCTAGGAAGGGTTAGGACTGAGGTAGGGAGGGGTAGGGGGAAGTTTGGGGATAATCGTTCGTCGAAAGCCATGATGTCGATCCCTCAACGCCCAGCCGTGGCCAATCAGAATCGTCGTGTATCAGAGATTTCCTCTTTACACGGCGCGTCTCCTTGGCTAGAGGGAAGAAAAAGGGAGTCGACAAAGTATTTCAGCGCAAGGATTAGAGCAGGAAGAGGAAGAGCGCGAGGGATAGCGCGGAATGGAACCAAGACTCAGCCGATCAAGAAAGAGAAAAGGCGCGCAAGGCGAAGGAGAGATGGAAAACGGTTACAAAGAGAGAAGGAGCGTGAGCGCGAAGAAGAGAGTGTCGAAGGCAGCGAGGGAAGCGGGGAGGGGAGGCTCGCATGCATGGCGCCGACGGGGAGGCAAAAAGGGCACCAAAACAGTTACAACTAATTCAAATTGAAAAACACCATATCCACGCGGTAGAGCGAGCGTGGGAGAAAGTCCTATACCTATTCAGATTCCTACGAAAATTCCTAGAGTTTTCCAAGACGAAGTTGAGAACATTCATGCACAAGAAAGGACACGTCAGGTTTCGCTCATTCCGGAATTCCTAACCGTCGACCCAAATTCCTAGCGTGCTCGCTAAGGCGCGCATAATTCCCATGTATTTCCCGAATTTGCAAAAGATGAAATTTCAAAAACCGATCCAAAAAAAAATGACGAAGGTCCTGGGAAGGACGGGCCTCCCTGATTACGAACAATGCATATTACATTAATGGAAATACAAAAAGAGGCCCTGTCGGCCTGTTTGCAAGACACCAAAATTCGAAAAAGAGAGGGGATGGGGGGGCGGAGGATTGGAAGATGGCGCAGGTCCCGAAGCTGGCGCGTCACATGTGTGCCTTGCTCTACAGAGCTAAGCTGTCCACCTAAAAAAAGAAAGGGAAAAAAAATATAGCTGGGTATGGAAGCCCCACATTTGCTTACTCTGCACTGGATTTGTGGGAGCATCTGGGCCTCGCTCCGCCACAAAATGAAACTGAATCTTCGGGTAAAGCATGGAATGATCGATTGCTGTAGTTTTTGTTGTCTGTGCATGTGGAGAGTAGTGGAGTGAGGCCCTCTGGCAGGGAGGGTAGGGTGGGCTATATTTCGGTCCCTCATGTGCACAGTTCACAGCCAAGAGGCTGCGCTATACCCGATTGCATTTTGTCGCATAGCGAGGAGGTCTTATAGGTTGGAGGCCGGTAGGCAAAACGGTAGGTGCAGAGGTTGGAGTGCGGGCGACCAACTGTAGGTCGCATAGGTCGTCCGTTGGTGGTGGCGGGCGACGCGCGGCCTTCCTTTTTTCTTTTGTCCTTTCTGTGCAGGGGTCATTTTGGTGAGTTCGGCGCCAGAGGCCGCGTCTTCATTTGGGTGGGCGGGTAAGGCTGTGTCTTCGTTTGGGCGGGCGGGTAGGGAATGGGTATTTGTGCGGGCGGGTATATGGGTATAATATATTTTTGGCGGGTCGTTTTTTTTTTTTTCTTCTTGTTTTTGCTTTGCTTTGAAATTCGAAACCCTCTGCCTGTCGTCCTCCTGTCATGTCTGCTTGACGTACCTCTCTCTCTCTCTCTCTCTCACACACACACACACACACACACACACACACACACACACACACACACGCAAACACACAAACACACACACACACACACACANCACACACACACACACACACACACACACACACACACACACACACACACGCAAACACACAAACACACACACACACACACACACACATAAACAAAAACTAGTGTGGCAGTGTATATTTCCATATTCTAGCGGTAGATTCATTCGATTTTGCTCATCCTACGGATAGACGTAGCATGAGGCCAGCAGCGAGATTGGAGACTTACCTGTTGTCTCTCTCTCTCTCTCTCTTTCTTTCTTTCTTTTACCTGTTCCCTTTTTTTTTTTTTTTTGAAGGGAGACGGCCCCAGAAAGTTCAGAATAATTTTATTCTGGCTAACTGTTTGTATCTGGATTCGAACTTGGGTCTGTATTTTAAGAGTTCGTGGGTGTACCAACTGAGCTATGCCCATTGGTAAGGGGAGTTTTCTTTTGAAAGTACTCCTGTTGAATTCCATCTGACAACTTTTGGAAAATGCCTCGTTTCGAAAGGTTGTGTGGCGAGCCCTTATGGCAGATTGTCAGATTGTGAATTTGAAAACACGGGTTCAACTAAACAAAAAATAAAATAAAATGCCCCTTGCACATTGAGACAGAAGGCCAGATCCTGAAATTGTCCGGTCTGTGGCACATGCATTCAATGTTTTTTCAGAAGGGATGAGTATATGTGCTCTCTTTTCAAAAGCAGAGAGAGAGAATTGTTTTCGAGGCGTTGGATTTTGTCAAAACGAATACACGAATGCAGGAGCAAGGGCCCACCGCTGGGCTTCTCCGCTGAGAAGGCTCACCAAAAGAAAAAAAGACAGTTTGTCAAGAAGAACAAAGATTGAGCTTCTGCACTAACGACCCGCTCTCGCTCCGGAGTGGCTGCGCTTCCACGGTTGCGCGGTACCAGTTTCTCCCACCCTCGTTTGCCTCAAATACTGTAGTTCGTCGATTAAGGGTAGGACCCCACACCACTGCCCGCTGACAGGGATGACGAAACAGAGGGGACCCCACGGCCGCGGGGAAATGTTGAGTTTGCGATGCCCGCGGATACCCAAAAAGGAAATTCGGGGGGCCAACACGTGAGAGGTATCTCTATGCTTGCATGCAGGGGTCCCCTATAGAGGCTTAGGAGTACTGGTAGGTAGATAGTGAAAGGTGAAATTGAGAGAATTCATTTTTGTCTTTTTTGGGGAAAAAGAATGTGCCAATAGGCCTAGCTCAGTAGGTACACCCATGAACTCTGGACATACCGACCCATATATTTTCTTTTCTTTTTCATTTTTCCGACCCATGTTCGAATCCCTGCTTGTGCAGTCAAGATAATCGATAAAGGGCTGGGGCTAGGTCCCACTTACACGAATTAAGCGATATTGACCGTAGATTGCAAAGATCAACGGCCAGAATCTCTTAATCCGTGCAAGTGGGACCTCGCCCCTGGTGTGTCCTTCTGCTTCTGCCTGTCCCACAAACGTGCGTGGGCATCCCGATCGTCCCTCGATAGCTCCGCCGCGAGGCAGGAACCGTAGCTGCCTCTGCGTCGTCCCATGCCAGCAGCATAGAATAGACACCTCCGCAAATGTGAAAACGGCCGACTGTATACTACCGGTAAAATTGGATACATACGGTTGTCATTTATCTTAAGTTTTCACATTTGGCGGGCGGGCGAAAAGTGAAGTGATCCAAAAAAAAGAAAGAAAAAAAGAAAAGTGAAGTGAGTGAAAGTAGTGGTGAGGGCTCTCAGGTGCCGAAGGAGGCAATCAGCGATCCCTCGACAAAAAGTGGTCTCAGGCGAACGCTGAGCAGAGGCGAGCAAAGGCGAGCAAAGGCGAGCAGAGGTGGTGAGCTTCTTCCATCCTCGTTCCGCCGCTCGTTAGTTGTGAAATTGCGGATGTACCTTGCCACGTTCATCAGCACTATACATTCGCCGTTTTCAGATCTGCCGAGTGTTGTTGGAGCAAACCCCACCGTTGTTACTTTTGCTATCGAATCCCCGCACCACCTTATTTAGTGGTCGTTTCTCTCTCTCTCTCTCTCTCTCTCTCTCTCTCTCTCTCTCTCTCTGTGCGCGCTTTCTCTCTCTTTCTCTGCTCTCTGCTCTCTCTCTCTCTCTCTCTCTCTCTCTCTCTCTCTCTCTCTCTCTCTCTCTTTGTGTTTATGTTGTCATGTTCGCTATAAGCAACTTCACCAAAAAAAGCATGACTGTGCCATTTCGCCGGACTTTCAGCGACTCGTCAGGTGGTTGAACCCTCTCTCTCTCTCTCTGTCTCTCTTTGTGTGTGCGTGTGTGTGTGTGTGTGTGTGTGTGTGTGTGTGTGTGTGTGTGTGTGTATCGCGCTGATGGTTGTGCAGTGCTTTCTCTGCTCTCTCTGTGGGTATTTGTGTGAGTGTGTGCGTGCGTGCGAATCTCTCTCTCTCGCTGTCTCTCTCTCTCTCTCTATATTTCCCGGGCGTGTGTTGTGTGTGGATGGGCTTGGGCTTCTGGCTGTGGTAATCAATCAAAATCTTGATTGATTAGTCGGTGTATGGCCGAGGCGGCGAGGTAATCCATTTTGTTCCTGATTGATTGAATGATTGATTACTCGGTGAAGGGCCGAAGAAAGGACAAAATCATCCCTGTTTTCGCTAACATGAGTGATTGATTGTAGTCCTTTTCGATTTATGCGGGTCATCCTCGTCCTTGAAAGCCCAAAGCATCCCTGTTTCCACTTTATTATTAGCTGATTGATTGATTGTTTGCTTGCTTGAGTGCTTGCTTGAGTGCTTGCTTGCTTGCTTGATTGCTTGCTTGCTTGCTTGATTGATTGATTAATTGCTTGCTTGCTTGATTGATTGGTCGATTGCTTGCTTGATTGGTCGATTGCTTGCTTGCTTGCTTGCTTGCTTGCTTGATTGCTTGATTGCTTGATTGCTTGCTTGCTTGATTGCTTAATTGCTTGCTTGATTGCTTGCTTGATTGCTTGATTGCTTGCTTGCTTGATTGATTGCTTGATTGCTTGCTTGATTGGTTGATTGATTGACTGCTTGCTTGCTTGCTTGATTGATTGGGATTGATTGATTGATTGTGTACTTGGTAAACGGCCTTTTTTATGCGTTTCAGCCGCATCCTTGAAAGTGCAGCGGGGCCCCATGCTAATATACTACGCAAGCTCCCCTCTCTGTTTATATCACCTCCAAAGGTCGGACCCTTGATGATGTTCATGTGAGGGGAAAAAAAAAACAGCTTTCCTGTGTGTGTCATTCATAATTTTTTTTTTTATTATTTTTTTTACCCCATGTCCGGAAGGACTATTGTAAGTTTTCGTGTTAAAAAAAAAAAAAAAAAGTTAAGTCTTCGGCACTGGCCGGTTGTAAATATAAATAATGGGTTGTTGAACCATTGTCCCAAAGAAAACAAAAACCGAAGGAAAAAAAACCCCCCCAGAAAAAACAGAAAAAAAAATAGAAACTAAAAACTTGAGAAAAGGGCAAAAGCATACGGACTTCGAGATTCTGGTATGCATGCATCTGATAGCAATTACGGTCAGATTCTATGCAAAAAAAAAAAAAAACGTGCAAGTGTGAACGCAGCGGCCTTTGTTCACTTGTGTATTGATGACCAGTTAACGGAAATACAGTAATCAAAATAAATTACTAATAATGTTTTAAAACAAAATTACAATAATTAAAAAAAGTCAGAGCCGTTGTGCTATTATTCTACACAGAGGATGAGTGTGGTTAACACACACACACAAAAAAAAACAACAAAAAAAATCTCCCCTTCTCATGGACAGATCGAAGCCAAAAAAAAAAACAAAAAAAAAGCTTGAACCTCATTGACAGATCGTAGCCGTTAAAAAAAAGAAAAAAAAAAGGTTTCTTCCTATAAAATAAAAGTAATCGTACTCCACCTCCTCGACCTCGTCCTCGTTAACAACAACTAGATCCTCCTCCTCCTCCTCCTCCTCCTCATTCTCCTTTTTTCCCCTCTCTCTCCCAGTCTCATGTTCTTCCTTACACATAGCTGCTGCTCCTTGTGATTGTCATCATCATCATCATCCATCATCATGATCATCATCAATCATCATCATCAGTCATCATCGTCAATCATCAATCATCATCATCATCATCATCAGCGTCATCGCTTCTCCATCCTTCGTCTTTTCCAGCTCCTTCCTCCTTAGTGATGCATCAGCGAAGATAGCGAGCCCCGCTGTTTGGAAGAGAAGCCGAAGGAGGAGTAGGAGTAGGAGGGCGGGGGCGGCGGCGGCGGCGGCGGCGGCGGCGGTGGAGGAGGAGGAGGAGGAGGAGGAGGAGGAGAAGGAGGAGGAGGAGGAATCGTCGCTCCCTGTTCATGTTGTCGTCATCTTCCCATCTCCATTTTACCTCCTCCTCCTCCTCCTCCGCCGCCGCCGCTGGCTCCTCCTTTTCCTCCTCCTCCTCCTCCCCTCTCTCCTCCTCTGTCTCCTCCTTCTTGTCCTCCCTCTCCTCCCTCTCCTCCCCTCCCTCTCCTCCCTCTCCTCCCACTCCTCTCTTCTCCTCATCACCGTCCCTCCTCGCTCTCGTGCTCCTTCCTGTCCCCCTCCTGCTCCTCCTTCCCTCTCCTCATCACCATCCCAACTTCATGCCTACTCTTTTGCTTCTTCTTTCTCCTCTCCCCTCTTTCTCCTCCGCACTCGGAGTTTGTCATCGCGATCTTGACCTTGTCGGTCTCGTTCTCCGAAAGTTCTCCGAATGTTCTCCGAATGTTCTCGGAATGTGTACTGATAATCTTTGTGGCCTTATAGTAGCATACAAAGGGCCTCGTCGCACCACTCGCGAATTTTGAAAAAAGGCCGACCGAAAATATGGCGCGTGTATCTTTCCACATTCCTGCGGGAGAAACATTCTCATTCTAAAATAAATATACATTTGGCCAGTGGTGCTGCTGCGAGCCCCCCCCCCCCCCCGGAAAAAAAACAGGATGGTAATTTTTCTCACTTGTGCTGAACTACAACGATCTCCCTTTTTTTATTACTATTATGTCATAAATTCATAATAATACACGCATTTCGCTTTGATAAAAAAAAATAAAAAAATTCGCTTTGATGTTCCTGGTCGCAATTTCGGCGTTTTCTGAACCGAAATAGGTCAGGCCTTACCAGCTTCCCGCCAATAGGAGGGCCTGGCGATTTCGATTAAAAAAAAAAAAAAAGGCCAATTTTTTTTCCGAGAGGAATGTCAAAATTTTGAAACTGATCAGAAGAGATACTACACTTGATCTTAGACAAAAGGCCGAGAAAGTTTTTATTTTTATTTATTTTTGATTAATTTATTTTTATTTTTTATTTTTACTTTTTATAATAATTTGAGTTTTTATTTTTATTTGTATGTTTTATAATAATTTGGACCATTTCTCTCGATTGATGCGTGTCATCCTTGGCGCAGGGGCCATTTTGCTAATCTTCTCTTTCTCCTTTCTCTGTATCGTTCCAATTGTAACGGACGGATATGTCCCGAAGGACAACAAGAAAATCGGACCATTGTTCGATTTATGCGTGCCCTCCTTGCGCAGGGGCCAATTCTAACGGATGTCCCGAATTTTAACTAACGGCTGTCTCGATTTATGCGTTCCAAAAAAAAATAAAAAATAAAAAATTATGCGTTCCAGTTTTAACGCGTGCCCTCCTTGCGCAGGGGCCAATTTTTACGGATGTTCGGAATTTTATTTTATTTTATTTTTATTTATTTATTATTTATTATTACTTTATTTTTTTAATAACGGATGTCCCGAATTTTAACGGACGGATGTCTCGATTTATGCGTTTTATTCCAATTTTAACGGATTTTATTTTATTTATTATTTTTTGATTTATTATTATTGTTATTATTATTATTATTATTTTTTATTTTTTAACGGATGTCCCGAATGACAACGGCGGCGTTTCGACGTTAGCCTAGACGACTGCCGCCGTTGTTTTTCGGTATGATCAGTGGTGGTTCTTGGGAGTTGGGGGAACGAAGGTGGGGCATACGGGATGTGACAGACATGATGGGGACTGTTTTGCAATTCGACATCCTGGTCTTCGGGTTTTGCACAACTTTTTGAGTATCTGCGCACCTACCGGTAGTCTCTTATGTGTACGTGTGCGTTGTGTTTGCCCTTGGCCCCTTGTGGCTCAGGGGCCATGCTAATCTTCTCTCCCTGTCTCCGTTCCAATTTAACGGATGACCCCGAAGGGCTAAATGTACATATTTCCAACGGAGGACGAAGCTACAGAGCGCCTCCTAATGAGTCAGACGATCAAACTCCGGCGATACAGTTTGTCACAGCCGCAGCCCCTCTCGTTTGTTGTCCTCTTCTCCCTCCCTCTCTGCTGACTGCTTACCGTAGGCAGTTCTATTCTTAAAAAAAAAAAAAAAAAAAAAAAAAAGGCAGTTCTATTCTATTTGATGATATATAGCACTTGTCGCTTCCTGATTATTTCGGTTCAGAAAACGCACGCCGAAATTGCGACCAGGAACGTCGAAGGACAAAATGGCTAAAAAAAAAAAGGAGAAATACTGGAAGTTAAATTATGTATTATGTATTATGTACTTAGCACTCTTCTCTTCCTCCGGAGTTAATTTTTTGTCTATGGTCGCCGGTGATAAGCAACCGGACTGACAAGCCCTACAGAATATAGATTCGGCACTTTTTTTTTTTTTTTTTTACCTTCACGTTTCTAGGCCGTTGACGCGGTGGCTGAATTGGTGCGCCGCGCGGGTCCTTATGCATTTGGGGTACTAAGACCCCCTGGGGTACTGGTGGTTGAAAAGGGAAAAAAAGAAAAAGAAAAAGAAAAGGAAGGAAGAAAAAGAAAAAAAAGAGGAAAAAAAAGAAACCAAAACGTGGTTGAGTTGCAAAAAAAAAAAAAAAAAAAAAAATCTTCGAACGGATCGGCTCGCGGATTGAGTTGCGGATAAGGGAAAAAAAAGAAAGAGCAAATGAGCTGACGTGGCATCCATCCCCAGCCGTGACATTCCTAATTAGGTAAGTAATATTCTTCTCGAACGTGGCAAGGGCCACGGACTGAGCTCGCAAAACCTAACCGAATGTTTTTTTCGAAGACGAGAGTAATTATCTTCCAACGGATCGGCTAACGGATTGAGTTGCGGATAAGGGAAAAAAAACAAGAAAAAAAATAATAATAATAAAATGAGATAATGTGGCATGCAGGCCGTGGCATTCGTAACTAGGTAAGAAGTCTTCTTCTCGAACATGGTAGGGGGGCCACGGACTGAGCTCGCAAAACCTTAACCTAATTAGGAATGTTTTTTTCGAAGACTGAGAGTAATTATCTTCCAACGGATCGGCTAACGGATTGAGTTGGGGATAAAGTGGGTGGGGGGGGTGAAAACGGGGGAAACCGAACAAAATGAGCTGACGTGCCATCCCGCCTAGACAAGGAATCTTCTCCTCGTACGGGGCAGGTGCCACGGACTCAGCGCGCAAATCCTAAACCTAACGAGGAATGTGTGCTGCAAGTAATTACTAATTATAGATTATTACCGTAATTGCACTTGTACGACGCGATGCCATTCATCGTCCCACTGAAGCCCCCGTCGTCGATGCCGTGGTGTCCGTCATCTCTTCACGTGTTAATCCGTCCTCCGTCCTCCTCCTAGTCGTCACTGGAAGTCAAGTCGTCTCTTCCGGATTCATTCATCCAATTCAATTAATTGCCCCCTCTGTGAAGCGCATCATCAGCGAAGAGAGAGAGAGAGAGAGAGAGAGAGAGAGAGAGAGAGAGAGAGAGAGAGAGAGAGAGGTAGTAGGGGTGTGTGTGTGCGWGTGTGWGAGAGAGAGAGAGGTAGTRGGTGTGTGTGTGTGTGTGTGTGAGAGAGAGAGAGAGAGAGAGAGAGAGAGAGAGAGAGAGAGRKAGWRRGRGWGWGTGTGTGCGTGTGTGAGAGAGAGAGAGAGGTAGTAGGTGTGTGTGTGTGTGTGTGTGAGAGAGAGAGAGAGAGAGAGAGAGAGAGAGAGAGAGAGAGAGAGAGAGAGAGAGAGGTAGTAGGCGTTCTTGGAGCGGGAGAGGTAGTAGGTCAGTTTGTTCTTGCAGAAAGGGAGAGGTAGTAGGCGTTCTAAACGAGCTGCGTGCGTGATCTATTGCAATTCTGCTTTCTTCTGCAGCTTCATCGCTCCTCTCGGGTATGAGAACATTGACAGACGGCGATGGCGATCTCCCACGCAGTTCCCGCGCGAGGACTGGTGGTCCCCCCAATTGTAGTACCGATGGCACGTGCAGTGTTCGCGAGGGCCTTCGACTTTTCTGCCGCAATTGTCAAGAATGCTGGGTCGACTGGTGCGTCTCACTTGGTCTTGCTATTGTCGTAGCGGTCGTGTTGAAGCGTATAAGGCCATTTGAGAGGTATATCGACGAAATGACCCTGAAGAACGAGCGGTACCCCATGATGGGAAGCAGCACGGTGCCTTCTGCTGCGCTTCCTGGCATTGCAATAGGCCTTCCACTGGCCGTCTTTGGGGTCCAATTCTGGAGGAAAAGAGATGGCAACGAACTCCATAGTGCGGTGATTGGATGCATCTATACGGTGGTTCTGACCTGGTTCATCACGGACAGCATCAAGCCATTGATAGGAAGGCCAAGACCAGACTTCGCTGCAAGGTGCTTTCCAGATGGGGTTAAGCGATTTGGACCTGATGGGAATGTGCAGTGTACGGGGGATGAAGCTGTTGTAAGGGAGGGGAGGTTGAGCTTCCCTAGTGGCCATTCGGCTTTGTCGTTTGCGGGAATGTCTTACCTCTTCTTCTTCCTGTCAGAGAGACTACTGGGCAAATCGACGAGAGAGAGAGGTGGAGGGTTATGGTGGTTGGTTCTGGCATTGATCCCGCTTGCAATTGCGACGTTGGTGGCAATGACGAGAGTGGAGAACTACAGGCATCACTGGGATGATTGCGTTGTGGGCAGTTTGATAGGCATCGTGATGGCGAGAACGGTGTACCTGATGCAACGAATCTGGTCAGAAGAGAAGAAGGGAAAAGGATACGAGACTTATCGCATATACCCGGACGCACACGGAAGTGATAGGGAGGATGCTATGACGAGAGAGTTGCTGCTTCCGTGAGGCGTCCAAGAGAGAGAGAGAGAGAGAGAGAGAGAGAGAGAGAGAGAGAGAGAGAGAGAGTTGCTGCTTCCTTGAGGGGTCCAAGAGAAGATCACTCCAAGGTGATGCTTCCCTTCTTTCAGACACATAGGAAGATGCACATGCGCCGTCCGCACGTTGTGTTGCTCTTGCAAGTGCCAGCGGGGCTGTTAAGAGAGAGAGAGAGAGAGAGAGAGAGAGAGAGAGAGAGAGAGAGAGAGAGAG
>BFEA01000068.1:1719123-1730649 GCA_003427395.1 Chara braunii
AGGACAACAAACGAGGGGCTGTGACAAACTGTTTCGTCGGAGTTCCACCGACTCATCAGGAGGTATATATATATATATATATATATATATATATGTTTGTGACGATATATATATATATATACACAGAATCACACAGACCTACATCGTTGGGGGGGGGGAAGGGGGGGGTTACTCGAATGGCGAGCGAATCCATGTCCGGCTAGACTGTCGAACTACAACTTTGCCCGGCCCACGTATGCAGGAGGGGGACGGCCAGGGCCCTGCTCCTCTACTTGGGCGTGTCATAATTGTCATCTCCTTGCTGGTGTTCTCCATGCGGACTCAACTGTTTCAGGCAGAGTGTGTTCCCTCGTAGGGTGCATATTCTGCCGTTCCCAAGCGTTTGAGTGGCGAATCTGAGTTGCTGTGTCCGGCCACCCCGCCATCTGTTGTTTGGCTCTCCTCCAGTCGTCCCAGTACTCAAACCTCCACCAGGGCCAAGATCCACGCCTGCTGCACGGGCTGCCGTTTTCCTCGCAGTGTCGCTGTGCATCGCCTTTTCCAGATGGTCCACAGGGTCAACGAGCGCACTCTTTGGAACAACGTATGCGGGTACGTCTCGTGCCCCATTTTCCCCTGTGTAGGGAGGAGGATATGCAGCCCCCTGGCCGGGAAAGGGGTATCTGTGAGAGCATGTCACCAAGCTGCCGCCCTGTCCCACATCAGCTCCGCCTCCGTGCAGGTGCTTAAACAGTGAAATCATGCCCTCCCCCTGGCCAGCGCTACAGTTGACACAGAGGTCGCACAGGGCCGTCCTGTTTTGTTCAGTCCAGCACTTGCTGAGCCATTGCCTGACGGGGAGGGCAACGTTGTCGGAGGGCGCGGTGTCCCGGCCCTCCTCTGTGTACCAGGTCCCTGCCTGATATCGGCCCCTTGTCCCGGTGTCGTGGCCTATGGGGGGCCTATGGGTATGTTCCGGAATTAAGTTCCCTGGTACCCGGGCTGTACCATGACGTGGATCGGCCCTGTTTGGTGCTTGCCTCAACAAAAAGGTGCACCACAGGGCTTTCCATTGGTCCACGCAGGCTCGGCGCCCTGCTGTGCAGCAGAGCACAACCAGCCTGTGGCCGTGGTAGCCGCCGGGTTCGCCCTGGAACGTGGAGGTGAGAAGACTGGCTCAGTCTTTTCAACTGCGCGCCAAGCGCCCCTCTACAGAGTTATGGGTTAGAGGTGCACGAAAACAGGTAGCTGTCGGAAAGAAAAAACTGAGCAAAGGAGGAGAAAAGGAAAATAAGGAAATGAAAATAAAAGAGAAAAGAGAAACGGAACGCCTGGTCGGCACGCGGATCAGGGCCGTTGCCTTAGTCCGGAGTAATCCAGCGACGACTGTCCACTGTATCGTTTGGGTTTTCCTTTTCTCTTATTATTATTATTACTATTATTATTATCATTAATAACTTACCTATTTTCAGATGCAATTTTCCCTTTTGTTGGGGTTCTGTCACTTCGTAGGGGAGGCCGACGGTTCAGGTTTTGGACTGCGATTACGGTCTGACGGCTTAGGCTGGCCCGACCCCTCGTATGTCACCTGTACCGGACCTGCTCGTCTGAACCCCGCGCGGTAGGACCAGTAGCTGTGAAAAGGGGGGAGGGCAAAGGCTGAAAAACGGGTTTTAGATTTGTGTGTGGACCCGTATCGCTATTCAGGTGACGCTGCTGCGCGGAAGAGTTCGGAGCTCCATCTTTTTTTTTCTTGAAATTATTATCATTGTTATTATTGATATTACTATTTAGCTTTCTTTTCACACGAATTGTCAGAGTGAGTTTACCTTTCGGCCAGTCATTTTATAGAAAAGCCAACGGTTGGAAACCCGAGCTTGAGCTGGGTATTGTGGCCTGAGTGGGCYGACCCCTCATATACAACATGCACCAAGCCTGTTCGATTCAGTGCCGTGTTGTAGGACCTCAAAAGAGGGTGAGCCGCGGCCGCATTGGTAGGAGGCCTATCACCCCCCATGGAGGGTCATAAGTCCCCTCCTTGCCATCGGACATGAGTACCCGATAGGGGTAGGCCGACGATTTTGTTTTGAAGTGAAAAGGAGCTCCGTCAATATACCATTATGGGACTACTGTTTCAGGCCTGTGGTCATTTTCACAGGGATTAGCGTTTAGTGGTGGCCTGGTGAGTCCTGTTTAGTGCACCGGCTGATGATATTCTGTCCTGCATTTCTTTTCTTTCTAGTTAAATTGTATCTTTTATTATTAGTCTAATCAGGGACTACGTGAACTTTTGGACCCCGATGGGTGGCTAGCCTATAAAGAGAGTGAGGGGGTAAGTCGTGGAGCATTGGAATATCGTGAGAGCGAGACTCTCTCTTTCTCTCTTGGGAGTCGGGGTATCGTCTACGGCCGGGAGCCTCGTGGTACAGTCTGTACTGCGAGCTCTGGTAGAGGAGTAGCGTGCTATTGGAAGTTGACGGTTTGTGCTGCGCTGTCTACCGGACGAGGGCTGGCTATTCTGAGTGGGTATGGCGGACCGCAATGGCCTGCGTGGTTACAGGCCGAGATACATGAAGTATTCCTGGATGTGGGAGAGAGAGGACGAGAAAGGTACCGTAGTGGAGACTCTACTGACCTACGGTAAGCCTGACGGGGAGGTGAGGTTAAAAATTAACGTGTGCGGTGGTAAAGAGCAGGAAATGAGGAGGAACGAAGGATTGCAGGCCGCTGTTACCGAAGCTCGCAACAAGGCCGAACGAAGGTGCAGGCGGGATGGGGTGACTGCAAGCATGCGGGTGACAGTCACTTACCACGAGGACGACTCATCGACTGGGACTACTGACAGAGAGGTACAACACAATGACCGAGACTCTGAAGGGGAGTCCGAGACGAGTGATATGGAGGCGGATGTCCAGTCCTCGCATGGACTAGACCAGATCCGCCGAAACCACCCGTTGGCAGGCCCAGTGGAGCGCGGTCCCGAAGTGAACTCGCGGCAGCGAGGGGACTGAGGCTGAGACAAATAGCGGGGTCGAGAAGAGGTGATTGGGAGGTCAACGAGAGGAGAAGCAGTACGGGTGAGCAACGCACGATCTTGCTAGATATGGTTGACGTCAACCGCTGCCCCCACCCGCTCAAGGCGTCTAGTGTCTGTTGAGCCGCGACGAGTTTTAATGCTGTGCCAGAGTGACCTGCCTCAGGAGTTCCTTTTTTTGTCACTCGGCGAGTGATCAGTCACCGTATCTTCTTGCGCTTTTCGCCACAGCGACCTATTTTCAGAGCGCTTCTCGCTCACTCGCTAAGTAATTACGGTGCAAGTGCATGAGGGAAGTGAGTGATCGGGACGCGCACGGTACACGGGCTGCACGTGGCAGGATCTGAGACGACGAGGAAGGGGGCGGCAGAAGAGAGACACAAAGAAAGCAAAGCGGGACGCGAGCTGGCGGTGTGCGACTGATGTCAACCGCAGTCCCCACACTTACGTGACGTGATGCGCCCACTGCAGTGACGAGAGGACAAGAGGGGAGAGATTCTGCCAGAAGAGGGGAAGCAGTATCCATCAAGAAAAAAGGTAACCCGCGGTGCATAGAAGAGGTCGTCACTTGACCTACTCGCCATGCGCCAACTACGACTTCTCCTTTGTTTTGGACCCAGACCAGCTACCTATTGCTTGCTCAAGGACTGCAGCCACCTGCTGTCCGGTATGCGACCAGTGAGAAGTCGAGTCGATCCAAGCGCAAGCAGGGGAATCCGTGATAACGTAACCGGAAGAGTGCTAAGGGGTCACGGTCAAAAGAGAGAGGAGAGAACACTTGCATGTGCATGACTGATATCAGTTCGACTTGACACACTGGAAGGTAGTACGGAGGTGCGTGAGAACCTAGGGAGATAGGAGGGTCATTGCTATAACTCTCTTAAACGAGCAATCAAGAGAGAGGTTTGTGCCCATTCGCTGCGTAAGATTCGAGCGTGGCAATGTGACGGAGGGACGCACAGAGAGAGAGAGATAGTCAACTGGAAGGGAAAGTAGGAAGCTGGCTGTCAAAGAGAGAGAAGGAGACATGAGCTGTGATGATAGAGAGAGAGAGAGAGAGGGTTGAGGTCCTGTTGAGAACTGGCCAGGAAGCCAAATCAGGATGACGGAAGGTTCAGGCCATTGAGCGGTGAGAGAGAGAAATAGTGGAGAAGAGAGACAGATGGGTGAAGAAGATGAAATTGAGCGTGTATGGGCAGAGCATGCTGAGAACGGATTAGGGAAGGTCTCTGTCTGGGCTGGAAGTCAAGAAAAAGGTATGCTTCTCGTGGTAGAACCCGGGAGAGGCGTGAGTGCACGGTTCGCACTCGCTGGACGTGATTCGCACTGATCAGGGTCGATAGCTTGGCCCTAACGGCTTTTCAACCTGTTTCCAGTCTGCTGCTTTGACAGTTCGGGCTCTTTCATTCTCTGCGCCTAGCCGAGACGGAGACGAAAAAGGGGAGGGCAGCGTGGGTGACGCCATCCGTATTCTTGCAAGCTCTCCAAGAAAATGTATGTCGGTTTGACTTCTGCTAGAGAATGCTCGTGGTAGGCGTTGTTTAGTCTTTAATAGGCGACTTCGGTTTTTGTTCTCTTTTGTGTGAGTCCGTCCGCTGTCCGGAGCCCTTCTCGCTAGATTTAGCTAGTGAGGACGGAATGAGTGAGGGACTTTCGAGCTGGTACATTTGGAGTCAGTCCCGATGTGAGACAGGAGCTACGGGGACTGTCGTTAATCCTGATTGTACGAGTGAAAACTTGGCTACTTCGAGTTAAATGCTTCAAATCAATAATCGTGATTTCTCTGCGAGCATATGTTTGATGCTGGGTATGGTAGTTGACTGGTAACGAGTCGAATGAGAAACGTTACGTGATCGGACTAAACAGAGAAGGAAAACTTACTCTCGCCCTCGGTCCCTTTTGAACATTATTATCTTCAATTTTCACCGTTCTCACCTTCACTGTTTCGTCTCTGAGACGACCTGTTTGTTGGGGTAAAAATGGTTTGATTCAAACGATTGAGTGCGATGGCTTCAGTCGAACATAGGTCCCCAAATCGATGAGTGGCACATTGCTTCAAGTGAGGGTATTAAAAAGAATACAGTTCAGAATCAACCTGGACGTGCATGGCATTAATTTTGGTTGACTGTGCGTGAACAAGTGAGAAGAAACCAACCAAGAATCGACTACTTACCTCTTCGTGAAATTCTCGCCTTAGTGAGAATGGATAATTCTCTCTCTGTCTGGGTGAAACGGGGAAAGTAGTGGACCTAGTTACCGCTATTTATAGGTGCAGGGTAAATACAAAGGAGGTTGTTAAATTTTGGGCCTTGCTAAAGCGGGGTCGTCGTAACAACATGCAAGTTGTTGCGGATAATCACAATAGGGGTTTTGACTTGGATGACGAAGTTTCTCGTGTTTTGATTGGGCCTATTTCGTTCCTCTAAGCATGAAAGTTAAAAGTCGTCGTTTTCCTTTGATTAAGTGCCTACGCATTTGCCCATAAAAGAGTGGGACAATACTTTTTTTTTTTTTTTTTTTTTTAGAAAAAAACGTCCCCATCGGTGTTAGTGATGCTGGTAAGAGCAGACACCACTAGCACCTGGGGGGGCCGGCTCCGTCTATTGGTGGGGAGCATCACCTGCTGGAAAACGGGTCCAGCGTCCCTTATACAAGTTGCATGAAACGTGTCAAGAAAGGGATGAGGGGGGTTCCTGCCAGCATTGATTACCCTGGGGTCCAGGGGACTAACTGAGCAGGAGGTTTGAGAGCGGGGGGGGGAGAATCTCTTCACCCAAAAACAGGCGCCAGATACTATCTATTGCCCCCTAATTCTCCCCTCCTTCCAATATTGATGACCCTGGGAACCTGAGTATTGAATTGCACACTTTTTTCCGTCACTACATATGAGTGACCTGAATGTCACCTTAGTTATTCTTTTCTTTTTTATTGATTACCCTGGGTTCGAGACCCAGGAGTTTGACTGCACAGGTAAGTGTTCATGTGCTACTGCCAGCAGTGACTCCTGGACAGTTGTGCCGAACAATTTGCGAGCCGCCTCTTCAGTCTGCCTTAGACCGCCGGATCACTCGTCTCTCTTTTAGTAGCTGCTTCCTGTTGCTCACGCTGGAAGTCCAAATCAGTCTTCTCAGTCAGCACCGTACCATTGCATATCCACCATCGCCTGTTGGTGGGGTGGGAAGGGGTCGGGGAAGTCTGTGGCAGGTCGCAAGGGAATCCCTTGGTCCATAGCAGTCCAATCTCTAAAATAGATACAATAGTCTCGTCTGAAGTCCTGGCTGCTCTCATGGGCGGGCTTGCCCTCCCATCGAACAACTGCGATCCAGCCCCCGTTCTCGTTACCCAACCAATCCTCAGAAAATTGGTGAATTGCTTGTGTAATATCCTTTGCTGAGTGATAAAGGTTCAATTGGATTTGCCACTTTTGCCAGTGAATCATAATTTCTTGTTGTATATATTGCTTTATCATGTCAGTTGCCTCTTCCCCTGCTATGCGGACCCCTTCCATTACATGTATACAGCGTTTCCTCTAGAGGGTCCACATGACCGCTCTCCTTCCAAGTTTGAACATGTTGTTTTCGAAGGTACTGTTGACGGGGGAGGACCATGCCTCACATAGAATGACCCACAAATCCCATGACCACCGAGAACTAGTGCCCAACTGGGTCCAGATTCTGTCCCACCATCGCCATGTGAGCACCGCCCCTGGGCATTGCATGAATATGTGCTCTATGGTTTCAAGGATTTTGCGGGAGGGGAAAACAGTATGACACGACTTGCACCATGGTAGTGCCTGTCCCTTTTGCTCGAGGTACGTGCGGTCTATCAGCCAGTCATTGGTGGGCAGGCAGCGGTGCTCTATCTGCCATTGAAGAGAGGCCATCTTTGCAGGTCTAGACCTTGTGGCGGTGAACCATCGGATCGGGCGGATCATCTCAGTTCCCACGTTCAAGTGTGACCTCCATCGCGCTTTTACTACCTCCTTTATGTTCACTTTTGGTCGGAGCAACCGGTAGGTGGCTTTCACTGATAACGTGTACAATGTTAGGTTTGGTGCCGTCTTGGGTTTTCGCGCAGGGATCCACTGCCAATCAGCAGGGTCCAGAGGCAGCTCTGTCACGGGAGTGTTTGGCTGGTATGCAATCCAATCATCATTAACCCGTAATACACGTATCCTGTGCAGATCTGCAGTTTTCCACCACCTGRCCACATCCGGGCGGTAGCGAGTGAGTTTGTTCTCCTTGCCCARGTGGAAGAGGTTTACTAATGTTTYGTCTGCTCTTACCTCCACTACATTGCCCACGCTTTCCGGATCCTCCAGAGCAGCGACCCAATCTCCTCCCATCAGCTGTGGCCCTTTGCGCAGGATGCGTACCCAGTCCAGGGGGACTGCGGAGGTCACCAAGTCAGCATTCTTCTCAATGTTGTGACAGTATTTTAGTATGGATTTCAGATGTGGGCCCGATTTCCAGTCCCTCGTGTCCGCATCCCATAAGTCCTTGATGCGGACTACACCTCTTTTGACCCAGTTGTTCCATGGGGGGTCAGGACTGCGGTACACTCTGCCGTTTCGGTCAGTTATCCTCCTATTTCCAAAAAGAGGCTGACGCATCACCTCCTCCCACCTAGTTGGAGGAGGTTGATGCGGCAATGGGAGTTGGCGCCAGGCCTTGATGACTCGGGTCCAGAAGTCGTCCCTGAGTAGGTCCGAACGGGCCGTGTCGCGGGGCGCGTGATGCTCTGTTCGTGGGCGTCGAGGCACCGTCCAATAGCGGTGTTCTAGCCAAGTCAGCGGACTGAGGTCTTGCGGCGCCTGCGGGGCCAGTCTGGCTATCTGTTCCAGTGCCAGGGCATACCATGGGAGGTGTTCAGTGAACAGCAGTCTCTTGACCCATTGGACAATTAATGTTGTGGTCTGGGTGTCCGGGTCCAAGATCCCTAAACCTCCTTTGGCCTTGGGTTGGATTACAGATAACCAGGCCACCCTACTAATGACGTTCGAGAGCTCTCCATTACCTCTCCACAACAGGGCCACTAGTTGTCTCTTAAGTGATCGAAGAGCCTCTTTGCTAAGGGTCCAGATTGCAGATTTGTACCACAGGGTTGCGAGGACTACACTGTTGATCGCTAGTGCTCTACCCATCAGGGAGGTGTCCCGGTCGTTCCAAGTGGCCAATTTTTCTAAGGCCGGTTGGAGGATCCATTCATCGTGTGAGGCTGGTTTGCCCATTGCCGACAGTCTGATCCCAAGCACTCTGACCGGGGCCGTGTTCGGGAGCCATTTGACCCTAGGAAGTTCGGCGGGCGCACCCCTTGATGGTGAATCCACCATCCCAGGGTTTTGTTTCCCCAGTTGACAATCATGTCTGAGATCGCTGTAAACAGGTCGAATAATCTCCTGATCTCTTCCATGTTTGCGGTGGTGGCGTCCATCATAAGGGTCAAGTCATCCGCAAACAACAAGCAGACCGGGATCGCCTCTGCTGGGATAGCGGAAATCTGCAGCCTTCTCAAGTTTTTGTTGACTCGAAGATTAGCAGTCAGTGCTTCCATCACAATGATGAAAAGGAAGGGTGCCAAAGGGTCCCCCTGGCAAACTGAACGCTGCAGTTGAAAGGCCGGTGTCATTCTGCCATTGACTTGGACGCATGTAGTGGCGTTTTGATGTAGTATTTTAGTCCATCGCCGGAATACCGGTCCGATATTCATTTTTTCCATGCACTTGTCCAGGAACAGTCAGTCTACGTGGTCGTACGCTTTCTCGAAGTCAATGAACACCACTATTGCGTTCTGTTTGTCTTGTCTGGTCAATTTGAGGAGTTCATTTACTAGGAGAATATTATCGTGGATTCTGCGTCCTTTGACAACACCGGTCTGCATTGGGTGAATAATGTTGTCCAGGACCGGGATTAATCGGTTTGCCAATGCTTTTGCTAACAGTTTATAGACCACTGTTAGTAGTGTTATCGGTCGGTAGTTCCTGATGTCCGTTTTGTCCCCTTTTTTATGTAAAAGGGTGAGGATTCCTTGTCCAACTAACTCCCCCATTTGTCCTGTGTCCCACACCTGGTGGTAGAAGTCCATGAGGTCTGGGACCATCAAAGTCCAGAAGGTTTCCCAGAATTCCTTAGGGAATCCATCGATTCCCGGGGTCTTCTCTTCTTCCATCTGCATCAGCGCTGTCTAGGTCTCCTCTTTGGACAGGGGGCGGTCCAGATCTACTTGCTGTTGGCCCGTCACGGTCTTTTCCAATGGCCTCAAGAAGGTTTCTATTTCCGTCTCCCTGACGTTTCTCTCCCGCTGGTTACATCTGGAAGTGAAAAGATCCTTGAAGAAGGACCGGGCGATCTGCAGGCAGTGGGGGGAGGAGGTAACAATGTCTTGGTGGGCAGTGTGTGGGTCGTATAATGCTTCTATGGAAGATCTGTGCGAGCGTGCTCGGGCGATACTGAAGAATTTTTTGTCCATTGTACCTTCCGTTTCAAGTTTAGTTAGCCTCCCTCTTATCCGTGCACCCTCCCATCGTTGTGTGACAAAAAACTGAAGTCGCTGTTGTAGTCGTTGGAACTCCGGGCAATTCTCTGTGTGTGTGTTGTGTGGGCAGTCTTGGTGCTCCAATTGCTGAAGTTGTTGATGGGCTTCCATTTCCTGTTCGTGTTTTTTTGCGGCCAACCGTTTGGAGTATTCTTGACATTTTTTACCAAGATAAAACAATCCGTTGTTAAACCAGTCCGTTTGTTGCTGAATATGCTGCCGTTGTGTGTGTCAATATGACCAACAGGCTTTGATATAACGCTGGAAGGTATTTTGTTTTAAGATAGAGGTATTGAGTTTGTAGAAGCTCGGTCCGTGATCTGGTTTCTGTCGGAATGATAAGATGACCGTGGACATTTTATGATCCAGACTTGGGTAAGGGCCAGCAGGCAGAATCGTTGCTAAAAGCAACGATCCTGCCATGTCCTCCGATATCAAAATCAAGTCGATCCGGGACCTCGACTGACCCTCAGTGCCAGTCTTTCGTACGCAAAAGTAGAATTGGGTATCCGGATTTAGCCTTCGAAAGGAGTCAAAAAGTTTTAGCGAGAGGCACAACTCATGGATGATCCGTTCGTCTTCTTCCACATACATGGGAGGCGGGGACGGCACTCGCCATCTGTCCATCCAACGGTCCGGGGCTGCGTTGCAGTCCCCTGCAATGATGATCGGGACCCGAGCCGGGATTTGCGTCTTGATGTTCGCGAAAAAACTTTTCCTTTCGCTGACAATGTTGGGGACATAGACGCACACAATGCAGATTATTTCGATTTCCAACGTAACCAATATGGACACCCATCGACCCCCCTCTTGATCCATGGCCCAGTTCACCGGGTCCGCCCTGGACTCAGGGGGAATCCAGATGGCTACCACTGCACTGCCCGGGCTTGGGGCGTGTGCTCTGAAGGCCTGATATGGCCAGATCGTTTTATGGGTGCGGTTGTAGTCTAGAGTATCCATCAGATGTGTTTCCTGAACACACACTATATCTGTCCAGCGCTGACCTCCCACTCCCCTCGTTAAATCCCATATCGCATTCTGTTTTTCCGGTTTGCACGAGGCCAAGCCGTTCACATTTAAGAACCTCAGATCGAAGTCTGCTGCCCTCCTGCACTGGTTTCAGATACGGTCCTTTCCATACACCGCTCTAACCGGATCCATTTTGCTTGGGTTGTTCGTGTGTTCTGCGTGTTATATAACATGCAACTGTATTTAACAGCGGGCCCATGGTAGCTGATCCCAATCCCAATCTGCATTCCCCGCCGAGGGGCCAGACCTGAGAAGGGCACATAAAAATTTTCTCACGTCCTGTTCTGTCCAGGTTTCACTGTGCCCAATCTTGGTTGTTTGCAGGTTCAGGAGTTGGGCACGAGTGTGTCATCTCAGACCTGCCTCCTTAGTGGGGTCATAGCGGATGAAGACATCTCGCTGTGCTATCTTGTTGGGGCCTGCTATGATTGAGGCTGTTGCCTGTGTCCCCGGAGCGAAATTTTGGGTGATATATTCGTCAAGTGTATCTGCAAAATCCCTGACGCCGCGTCAGATGTGGTATTTTTTGGGTCCGCCCAGAATGATGTCCAGCCCTGTAGCGTGACTCCCCCCTGCCTGCCCTTCTCCACTGGGGACAGCCCCACCTCCCATTTTTCGTTTTTCTTTCGGACGGGAACAAGCAAGATGGCCTCTTGTGACAGGGGTTCAGAGTCGCAGCCCAACTCTATTAAATGCCTTAGTTTCCGTTTTCGTACCAGGTCCAAAGACTCGTTCTCATCTTGGTCTGGTGGGTCTGGGTCCGGCAGCGGGGCGGGTTGCCGCAGCACGGGGGGTTCCTGAGACATCTGGGTCAATTCTGTGTCCGGGAAGTCTGGTCTGTTTTGCCCGGGGGAGCGAGTCCACCTCCATCGGTTCTGAGTCAAACGCGGCCTGGAAGGGGTCGGTCTCTCCTGCGGCAACTTCCATCAGATCCTCCGCCTGTCCCTGTA
>BFEA01000068.1:1740554-1756819 GCA_003427395.1 Chara braunii
TTTTTTTTTTAGAACAACCCGATCGGATGCTAGGTGTGCTGGTAAGATCAGATACATCTAGCACCGTCGGGGAGGCTTCATCTATTGGTGGGGAGCAGCACCTGCTGGAAACCGGGTCCAGCGTCCCTTTGATACATCGTACAATACATAGATTGTTGTTTGTTGCTCCCCGGGGCTGTGGTCAATTCAAACTCAGCTTGGGCCTCCAAAATCCCGTGAAGCTGCTAATGTCACCCATCCCTTCTTAGGAGCACCCCTTATCTAGTGACCCAGCCCTGTCTCAGCAACCCCCTTATTTAAATATGTGTGTGTCTTATCCAATTAACCCTTTGACCCAATACCTTATCAAAACCAGACACAACTTGCTCAAGCTATCACACATGTTTTGTTTTTTTTTTACTGAAAAATGGCCCCAGCATCCCATGTACAAAATAAGACTGAAGAATGGGCCTGCCAGCATTGATGTTGTCTCGTCCTGCCGACCACTTGTCCTCCTGTTTATTCCTTCCCATACCATTGCATATCCACCATAGCCAATCGATGAGGAGGGAAAGGGTCGTGAAAATTCGAGGGTGGCCGTAGCGGGACCTCTTGGCCCACTGTTGTCCAATCTTTAAAGCAGATCTAGTAATCTCTCTTGATCACCTCCCTGTTACCATCTTGGTTGTCCGCCGTGCTCTCTTGGGCGCAGCCTCCGTCCCACTTTACGAAAGCTATCCGACCTTCACTCTCACCTCCCAACCAGTCCCCTGAGAATCGTTGAATCGCTTGTTTTATATCTTTATACGTCTGGAACAGGTCTAGTTGATTTTAACTTTCTGCCATTGCGCCATAATTTCTTGATGAATATATTGGTTGATCATGTCAGTCATTTCCTCCCCAACTATGCGGACTCCCTCGAGGACATGTATACACCTTCTTCTCCAGATCGCCCACACAACTGCCCTCGTCCCCATCTTAAACATGTTGTTTTCAAAAGCATTGCATGAGGGGTAAGTCCATGTTTCACACAGTATTGTCCTCCAGTCCCATGGCCAGGTTGATTCAATCTCCAGCAGTCTCCAAATTCTGTCCCACCATCACCATGTAAGGATCGCCCCCGGACACTGCATAAATATGTGTTCTATGGTTTTTGGGATTTTGCGGGAGGGGAACGCCGTGTAACACAACTTACACCACGGGAGCGCCAGACCTTTTTGTTCCAAGTGTGTGCGATCTATTAGTCAGTCGTTAGTGGGGAGACAACGATGCTCTATTTGCCACTGCAGCGAGGCCAACTTTGCGGGTTTAGTCCTCGTGAGGGAGAACAACCGAATGGGACGGATGACCTCGGTCCCCACATTCAAATGAGACCTCCAGCGTGTCTTCACCACGTCTCTCAGGTTTACCTTAGGGCGCAGAAGACGGTACGTGGTTTTTACTGTTAGGCTGTGCAGCTTCACATTCCCCGTCCCTTGAGTTCTGCGTGTAGGGGGTCACTGCCACTTCTCCGGGTCAAGGGGGAGGTCTGCAATCCAGGTGTCCGGTTGATATGCAATCCAACCCTCCTTATTTTGTAGCACGCGGATTCTATGCAGATCAATTTTTCGCCACCATCTCGTCACATCCGGGGTGTATCTAGTTAATTTATTATCTTCCCCTTTGTGGAAGAGATTGATCAGCGTTTCGTCTTCGCGTGTCTCTACAATGCTCCCCACACTCTCTGGGTCCCCGAGAATTTTTACCCTGTCCCCTACCACCAGCTTCGGCCCCTTGCACAGGATGCGTATCCAGTCCAGGGGGATTGAGAAGATCAGTTGTTCCAAGTTCTTTTCTATATTATGACAATATCTCAGCAACTCCCTGATCTGTGGTGCTGCTTTCCAATCCTTGTTTCCCGAATCCCAAATGTCTTTTATCCTGATTATGCCCTTCTTAACCCAGTTGTTCCAAGGGGAGTCCGAGCTGCGGTATACTCTTTCGTTGTTGTCTGTGATGTTTCTATTTCCAAACAGGGGTTGTCGCGCCACCTCTTCCCACCTGGATGGTCCAGGTTTGTCGGGTAGCGGGAGTTGGCGCCAGACCCTCAAGCAGCGGATCCAGAAATCGTCTTTTGGGAGATCACCTCGGGCTACATCGCGATTCGTGGCCTGACCCCCCTGAATCTGCCTATGTTGATAATTTTTTGAATGAGAAGGATGATGAGGATTATGAAGTATCATGCTCATACAAGAGGAGTTTGTGGCCTGAAGAAAGAGACAGCTGAGGAGAGATCCCTAATGCATATGTTTATGAGTCGATTTTTGGGAAAGAAGAAAATGATGAGCCAAATGATTGGTATTCTAGAGTTAATGTAGCAGCAGTGGCTGCTCATGAAATTGGGGAAGCTCTGACTCAAAGGAAGAAGAAGAAAGTAAAAAAATGAGGAATAAATATTTTTCTTCTCTGAAGAATATGATGAAAATTATCAAGAGATTGACAAAAAGATGGAAAAGGAGCAGCTAAAAAAGTATTATTGTAAGAATTCAAGGAATAAATTCAGGCTAAAAAAGGGACATCTCTTTGTGGATCGTAAAGGAGGCCTACCCCTCTAAGAGTGGTTTGTGGTAAAGAGAGACAGTTAGAGATAATTGTTGCTCTACACGAGGGGGTTGCAGGTGGCCACAGGGCTGCTGAGGCAACCTACTCCAAGACTGTCAAACTCTACTTCTGGCTTGACATGAGAGACATGATTTTCAGATACTGTAAATCATGTGTGTTATGTCAGAAGAGGTCTACCACGAGAATGATTGAACCTTTATTTCTCACTATTATGGTAGAACCAGGAAGCAGAGTTCATTTAGATTTCATCACTATGGCTCCAGGCAAGGGCGAGTTGAGATATATACTGAACATGAGAGATAATTTCTCTTGATATGTTGAGGCAAAAACTCTGAAAAGGAAGATAGTCGAGCAGATGGTTGACTGGATAGAAGAAGTTATCCTTTTATCAGATAATTTGTCTCAGACAAAGGATCAGAATTTAAAAATGAGGTTGTCAGAAGAACCACACTCAGAATGGGTGTCCGAATTCGGTATGTGACTACTTACCATCCTCAAGCGAATGCGCCTGTTGAAAGAGGTCACAGGACTTTGAAAGACTCATTGGCCAAGTGGTGTGAAGGAAATCTCAGCAACTGACCAAAAGTATTAAGAGTTGTTGTATATGCTGATAACATCACAGTCAAGAGGACTACTTGCTATGCACCATTTACTCTATGGTATGACCGATATGCTACGTTGCCTATTGAGAGTATTGTGAAGACATGGTCAAGTCAAGAAAGTGACAGAGACTATTCCATTTCAGAGCTCCTCCAGATCAAAATGAGGCAGATGTCAAAAGTTGATCAAGCAGTGATGGATGCTGCAGAGAGAATGACATCCAACAGATTATCAGATCAAGAGAGATGAAACAAGAAAAGATATATAAGAAAAGAGAAATTGAAGATTGGGGATGTTGTCCTTCTGTTTGACAGTTCCCTTGAGACACAATGGACTAAAAGGTTGAAGCCCAGATGACTTGGTCCTTACAGAATCACGGGAGAAGCAGAGGGCAAAGTTTATGAGATCTCAGAGATGGATGGATCCAGGGTTCATGACATGGTATCAGGTTCAAGACTTCGTAAATTCATATTCAGATATCCTGATCTGATTCCTACAGTAACCTCAAGAAGAGGGAAGAAAAGTCAGTCATCCAAGTGAGAGAGCAGTTTCAGAGAACTAAGAGAAAAAATACTATAAGACAATGAGACAGCAAAACTGAGTTCTTAGCAGACAGTGATCGTTCGTGCATGGTCAATTCAGCATTTCAATTCTTCAACATGTCAGTTAATTTTCCGTTTCAGCAGGCAACAGAGTTAATAAGACTATACCTTTGATGCAATGCTACAGTCGATCCATGAGTCTCAGGTCCCTGAGAGTGGGGAATAACTGTGAGGTACAGTTTTTCGTAAGCATTGACGCAGTGTCAATATCAGAGAACTCATGGCTGTGGCATATCAAGAGATGTATTCAGTATTATTTTTATGATAAATAGGAAGTACGATGAGCATAGAAAAATTCAGTTCTGTCTGATTAAGAGTTGTCATAGAAGAACTTTGTGCTTCTGACTAAGTTGTCAGCCCTCTCTCAAAAGAGGGAAGGGACCTTTCTGAGATCAACATTTCTGTATTTCCTTGGGACTAACGGGACGTCTCTAGGAAAAGAAAATTCCCAGCTGAGGGAAGGAACCTCTCTTGGCCAGCACTGAGTATCCTTCTTGAGACTGAAGGGAGGTCTCCTGTAAGGGTTTGGTGCTGGTTATCGTGTTGTTGTTCAGTGCCTCTTGAGACTGACGGGATGTCTCTTGAGAAATGTTTGTCCTATTATGGGGCGTGGGCAGTTTGCTTGTGGTTTATGATATGCTTGTCTGATTATCTATGCCTGGGGTATCTTCTTCTAAACCTAAGGATGCATTGATTGTCGGGGCCAGCCAGAGCCTTACCGCAGTAGGTTGCAATCTAGTAGGGTCAGTAGGTCCCCGACGTGAGTGTCGAATTCCGTAGTTAACTGAGGCTAAGACTCCGGGGGTCTGGCCTATGAGGTTGAAAGGGGTCAGCTGGAACCCTACCGCAGTTAGAGGATGCAATCCAGTAAGGTTCGCCAGAGCCTTGAATCGTAGTTAGACCGGGTCCTACGTTCGAAAATCTGGGCGGGGCAGCCAGCGCCCTTAGCCAAAAACTGGTGGGTGAGCCGGTCCCCGACCGCAGTGGTCAAATCCGGGTTTAGGTCTGTTTGACTGACTGGTCTACTGCCACAGGGTGACCAGACCCGCTATAGTCTGGGTTTCTTGACGAGAGTGCCAAAGGGATTTCATACTCGAGTAGTGGGTATGCTGGTCCTCACCTGGCGGCAAGTCAAAGGGGCTGTCAAGACAAATGGTCTGATTAGTCCTGGCCTGAGGCGGGCCGAATGAGGTATGTCAGACTGACCGGACGTCCGACATTCCTGGCCAGTGGAGGGCCAAAACCAAGGCAATCAATAAATCTTGGGTGTGAAGAGTTGTTATGTGACCTTTATTATTTATTATTTATTATTTTATTTATGGGTTTTATTTTAATTTGTTACTGCTTGACTGCTGGTTGTCAGAGAGTCTGCTTGCTGGGGATCTGTTGTCTGTGGGACTCGCTGTTTTGCAGGTATACAAAGATTTATCTGAAGTTCCTAGACCAGAGAAAAGGAAAAAGGGTTTGATATCCTTTTCCTCCTGTCAGAGAAGTTGAGGAGACGCCTCACTCAGACCAGAGAAAGAAAACAGGGTTTTGTATCCCCATCAGGTGCCTGAGAAGTTGAGAAGACGTCTCACTCGGGTTAGAGAGACAAAAAAAAGGTTTGGTATGGTCCATCTCTAGCATGGCAGACAGAGTGAGTGCCCTCGTTACTGGGACACACCCCTGGCACAGATGCCTGATCAAGAGCTAAGGTAACCTTCATACAAAAGATCAGTAGCAGAACGAGTCAAATAAGTGGACAAAAATCCTTCTTAAATTTTATTTGGTGGCCGACAAGCGTCCTGGTTCACGAGGAACGTGCATCCCCGGCCTTAAGGAAGCCAAACTCTCAGGCCTGGGACGCTATAAAGTGGACTGTGAACTGAAATTTTTATGAGCCGAAATCAAACTCAAAAAGCTGAGAAGAAATCAAACTCTCAGGCCTGGGACGCTTATATAAGACATAAAAAATGGTCATGAGCTCAATCTGAAAAAGAAAGAGAAGAAAAAAGATATTGAAGAGAATACAATGACTAGGGTGATGAGGTGACGAGATAACACATGGGACAGAGGAAGGTGGAGCTGACACTATGGCCTTGCTCACGGCAGGGGTGGAAGGAGCTTTGGGGATATAAGGAGGAGAAGAAGCATTGGGTGTGTCATAGCGTGCATCGAATTTTTTTCGGAGGTACTCCATTCTGTCTGGGGATGGAGTCTTCTCGTACCATCCTGTTAGTGGATAACGCGGATAAGGCCTCAGATGCGCATAGCCTCTTGGCTCTTCTTCCTCCTCCTCCTCTGAACTATAATTGCGTCTTGCCCTAGCCGATGACTCCTCCTTAGCCTTCCCTGTCCTACCTACCCTTCCTCTACCTGTCCGCGACGCGCCTCAGGCATGATGTAAAATGAGTGGCCGCAAAGAGGGAGATAAGAGAATAGGTGATATAAAATTGAGGGTTACGACCTAAGAGTACTGTGAGAGCAGGATCTACACTAAGGACGAAGGAATTATTAAAGAAGAAGGAAGAAGGAAAACTTCCCTGGATGTAAGGGATTACAACGCGACAAGAGGGAAAAAGAAAATTAGTGCCGAGAGAGAGAGAACTAACGCATAGAAGAAGGCTAACGCCGGGAGGGAGTTAGCGTCGAAAAAGAGGATTCACGCAGAGAGAGACGGCTAACGCAAAGCTAAGAAGAAGGATGAGCGCTAAGAAGGGGGGCAAGTGCTGAAGGGAAAACAAAAAAACTGACTTCGTTGAGGCACAGTATGGATGCTACCGCAAGTCACAAGTAGGAATGAATGAGAATGTTGCTTGCTTACGTTGGTTTTATACTGGAAGCGTAATCCATTTCGACCCAGCGGGGACGCTGGGTGGGGGTTTGGTATTATGTCGGAGGGCGCGGTATCCCGACCCTCCTCTGTGTACCAGGTCCCTGCCTAATATCGACCCCTTGTCCCGGTGTCGTGGCCTATGGAGGGCCTATGGGTATGTTCCATAATTAAGTTCCCTGGTACCCGGGTTGTACCATGACGTGGACCGGCCCTGTTTGATGCTTGCCTCAACAAAAAGGTGCGCCACATGGCTTTCCATTGGTCCACGCAGGCCCGGCGTCCTGCTGTACAGCAGAGCACAACCGACCTGTGGCCGTGGTAGCCGCCGGGTTCGCCCTGGAACGCGAAGGTGAGAAGACTGGCTCAGTCTTTTCAACTGCGCGCCAAGCGCCCCTCTACAGAGTTATGGGTTAGGTGCACGAAAACAGGTAGCTGTCGGAAAGGAAAAACTGAGCAAAGGAGGAGAAAAGGAAAATAAGAAAATGAAAATAAAAGAGAAAAGAGAAACGGAACGCCTGATCGGTACGCGGATCAGGGTCGTTGCCTTAGTCCGGAGTACTCCAGCGACGGCTGTCCACCGTATCGTTTGAATCTTCCTTTTCTCTTATTATTATTATTACTATTATTATTATCATTAATAACTTACCGATTTTCAGATGCGGTTTTCCCTTTTGTTGGGGTTCTGTCACTTCGTAGGGGAGGCCGACGGTTCACGTTTTGGACTGCGATTACGGTCTGACGGCTTAGGCTGGCCCGACCCCTCGTATGTCACCTGTACCGGACCTGCTCGTCTGAACCCCACGCGGTAGGACAAGTAGTTGTGAAAAGGGGGGAGGGAAAAGGCTGAAAAACGGGTTTTAGATTTGTGTGTGGACCCGTATCACTATTCAGGTGACGCTGCAGCGCGGAAGAGTTTCGGAGCGCCATCTTTTTTTTTCTTGAAATTATTATCATTGTTATTATTGATATTACTATTTAGCTTTCTTTTCCCACGAATTGTCAGAGTCAGTTTACCTTTCGGCCAGTCATTTCATAGAAAAGCCAACGGTTGGAAACCCGAGCTTGAGCTGGGTATTGTGGCCTGAGTGGGCCGATCCCTCATATGCAACATGCACCAAGCCTGTTCGATTGAGTGCCGCATTGTAGGACCGCAAAAGAGGGTGACCCGCGGCCACATCGGTAGGAGGCCTATCACCCCCCATGGAGGGTCATAAGCCCCCTCCTTGCCATCGGACACGACTACCCGATAGGGATAGGCCGACGGTTTTGTTTTGAAGTGAAAAGAAGCTCCGTCAGTATACCATTATGGGACTATTGTTTCAGGCCTGTGGTCATTTTCACAGGGATTAGCGTTTAGTGGTGGCCTGGTGAGTCCTGTTTAATGCACCGACTGATGATATTCTGTCCTGCATTTCTTTTCTTTCTCGTTAAATTGTATCTTTTATTATTAGTCTAATCAGGGACTACCTGAACTTTTGGACCCCGATGGGTGGCTAGGCTATAAAGAGAGTGAGGGGGTAAGTCGTGGAGCATTGGAGTATCGTGAGAGCGAGACTCTCTCTTTCTCTCCTGGGAGTCGGGGTATCGTCTACGACCGGTAGCCTGGCGGTACAATTTGTACTACGAGCTCTGGTAGAGGAGTAGCGTGCTATTGGAAGTTGACGGTTTGTGCTGTGCTGTCTACCGGATAAGGGCTGGCTATTCTGAGTGGGTATGTGACCGCAATGGCCTGCGTGGTTACAGGCCAAGATACATGTAGTATTCCTGGATGTGGGAGAGAGAGGACGAGAAAGGTACCGTAGTGGAGACTCTACTGACCTACGGTAAGCCTGACGGGGAGGTGAGGTTAAAAATTAACGTGTGCGGTGGTAAAGAGCAGGAAATGAGGAGGAACGAAGAATTGCAGGCCGCTGTTACCGAAGCTCGCAACAGGGCCGAACGAAGGTGCAGGCGGGATGGGGTGACTGCAAGCATGCGGGTGACGGTCACTTACCACGAGGACGACTCATCGAATGGGACTACTGACGGAGAGGTACAACACAATGACCGGGACTCTGAAGGTGAGTCCGAGATGAGTGACACGGAGGCGGATGTCCAGTCCTGGCATGGACTGGACCAGATCGGTCGAAACCACCCGTTGGCAGGCCCAGTGGAGCACGGTCCCGAAGTGAACTCGCGGCAGCGAGGGGACTGAGGCTGAGACAGACAGCGGGGTCGAGAAGAGGTGATTGGGAGGTCAACAAGAGGAGAAGCAGTACGGGTGAGCAGCGCACGATCTTGCTAGATATGGTTGACGTCAACTGTTGCCCCCACTTGCTCAAGGCGTGTAGTGTCTGTTGAGCCGCGACGAGTTTTAATGCTGTGCCAGAGTGACCTGCCTCAGGAGTTTCATTTTTTGTCAATCGGCGAGTGATCAGTCACCGTATCTTCTTGCGCTTTTCGCTAGAGCGACCTGTTTTCGGAGCGCTTCTCGCTCACTCGCTAAGTAATTACGGTGCAAGTGCATGAGGGAAGTGAGTGATCAGGACGCGCGCGGTACACGGGCTGCACGTGGCAGGATCTGAGACGACGAGGAAGAGGGCGGCAGAAGAGAGACACAGAGAAAGAAAAGCGGGACGCGAGCTGGCGGTGTGCGACTTATGTCAACCGCTGTCCCCACACTTACGTGACGTGATGTGCCCACTCCAGTGATGAGAGGACAAGAAGGGAGAGATTCTGCCAGAAGAGGGGGAGCAGTATCCATCAAGAAAAAAGGTAACCCACGGCATAGAGGAGGTCGTCACTTGACCTGCTCGCCATGCGCCAGCTACGACTTCTCCTTTGTTTTGGACCCAGACCAGCTACCTATTACTTGCTCACGGACTGCAGCCACCTGCTGTCCGGTATGCGACCAGTGAGAAGTCGAGTCGATCCAAGCGCAAGCAGGGGAATCCATGATAACGTGACCGGAAGAGTGCTAAGGGGTCACGGTCAAAAGAAAGAGGAGAGAACACTTGCATGTGCATGACTGATATCAGTTCGACTTGACACATTGGAAGGTAGTACAGAGGTGCGTGAGAACCTAGGGAGATAGGAGGGTCATTGCTATAACTTTCTTAAACGAGCAATCAAGAGAGAGGTTCGTGCCCATTCGATGCGTAAGATTGGAGCGTGGCAATGTGACGGAGGGACGCACAGAGAGAGAGAGATAGTCAACTGGAAGGGAAAGTAGGAAGCTGGCTGTCAAAGAGAGAGAAGGAGACATGAGTTGTGATGATAGAGAGAGAGAGAGAGAGTTGAGGTCCTGTTGAGAACTGGCCCGGAAGCCGAATCAGGATGATGGAAGGTTCAGGCCATTGAGCGGTGAGAGAGAGAAATAGTGGAGAACAGATGAGTGAAGAAGATGAAATTGAGCGTGTATGGGCAGAGCATGCTGAGAACGGATTAGGGAAGGTCTCTGTCTGGGCGGGAAGTCAAGAAAAAGGTATGTTTCTCGTGGTAGAAGCCGGGAGAGGCGTGAGTGCACGGTTCGCACTCGCTAGACGTGATTGGCACTGATCAGGGTCGATAGCTTGGCCCTAACGGCTCTTCAACCTGTTTCCAGTCTGCTGCTCTGATGGTTCAGGCTCTTCATTCTCTGCGCCTAGCTGAGACGGAGACGAAAAAGGGGAGGGCAGCATGGGTGACACCATCCGTATTCTTGCGAGCTCTCCAAGAAAATGTCTGTCGGTTCGACTTCTGCTAGAGAATGCTCGTGGTAGGCGTTGTTTAGTCTCTAATAGGCGACTTCGGTTTTTGTTCTCTTTTGTGTGAGTCCGTCCGCTGTCCGGAGCCCTTCTCGCTGGATTTAGCTAGTGAGGACAGAATGAGTGAGGGACTTTCGAGCTGGTACATTTGGAGTCAGTCCCGATGCGAGACAGGAGTCGGGGGATTGTCGTTAATCCTGATTGTACGAGTGAAAACTTGGCTACTTCGAGTTAAATGCTTCAAATCAATAATCGTGATTTCTCTGCGAGCATATGTTTGATGCTGGGGATGGTAGTTGACTGGTAACGAGTCGAATGAGAAACGTTACATGATCGGACTAAACAGATAAGGAAACTTACTCTCGCCTTCGGTCCCTCTTGAACATTATTATCTTCAATTTTCACCGTTCTCACCTTCACTGTTTCGTCTCTGAGACGATCTGTTTGTTGGGGTAAAAATGGTTTGATTCAAACGATTGAGTGCGATGGCTTCAGTCGAACATAGGTCCCCAAATCGATGAGTGGCACATTGCTTCAAGTGAGGGTATTAAAAAGAATACAGCTCAAAACCAACCTGGACGTGCATGTCATTAATTTTGGTTGACTGTGCGTGAACAAGTGAGAAGAAACCAACCAAGAATTGACTACTTACCTCTTCGTGAAATTCTCGCCTTAGTGAGAATCGATAATTCTCTCTCTGTATGGGTGAAACGGGGAAAGTAGTGGACCTAGTTACCGCTATTTATCGGTGCAAGGTAAATACAAAGGAGGTTGTTAAATTTTGGGCCTTGCTAAAGCGGGGTCGTCGTAACAACATGCAAGTTGTTGCGGATAATCACAATAGGGGTTTTGACTTGGATGACGAAGTTTCTCGTGTTTTGATTGGGCCTATTTCGTTCCTCTAAGCATGAAAGTAAAAAGTCATCGTTTTCCTTTGATTAAGTGCCTACGCATTGCCCATAAAAGAGTGAGACAATACTAGTTTTACCAAAGCTGGCATGTAGGCTAATGTAGCGTCGGTTGCTAAGAATGGCTAACTCTGATCGAGTGCGTTAGCTTTGGAAGCGAGATATCTATGGGAGATGCGGAGATGAGCAAAATGACTTGACTATATGATCCGATTGGCAGAAAACGACAAGTTCTGAAAATGATTACCTATTTAGTGGCTAAATTTCTCCTAGACGGAGACTGGGTTGCACCCAGTCTTTGCTCAGGTCAGTCATTCTGTCCGCCTGACGTGGGCCGAGTGGAAAGGAGGGGAGCAACATATTTCCTTATCGATTGTGCTGCACCGCTGTGAATAATGCATGAGTGAGTTTCACACTGTAACTCAGTAGTTTGTTCCTGTTGTGTCGCACGCGACTGATAGACGAACTGAGTACAAACGTATCCGGCTCAGAGAGGCTGTCCTGCAAGATGAGCTTCTTAAACCAGACCCTACAGATCTAAGCTCAGTTTTGTGGACTTAATTATGCGGATTCAGTCCGACTTATGACAAGCCAATTTGRGTGAACTCAAACGTTATTTGGACATACCAGACCCAGGCCATTCAAGCCAGAATTAAGCAAACCCAAAACAGACCCAACCAGACCAACGCAGGCACAAGCATAACCGATCACGAGAACGAATCAAACTCCTTGAACGTGTTCTGCTGTCACAGACCGTCGAAACTAATGGAGTGTTATCGTTACGTCCCGATCGATACTGTCCTATCTGGTCTGACGAAAAAAGAGAATTGACTGATCAGATCGTTAAGGACTCTTGAAGGGCATCATGTGCTGAAAAGCTATGCGGATCAGATCGATTGTCGGTCCCTCCTCTCGGCCATATATGTCAAGTGTTCTAATCACAAAGAAAATACCTCGCTAACCTCACCGGCTGTCGGCAAAACGGAAGCGAACTTCTCATCCTTGTATCCGAGGGCTAATGCAATGTGTCCGAGCAGAGAGACCGAGAGTGACACGGTGAGAGTTACTTATTCGCTACATCGAGGCAAAACAGAAGGCTGGGAAGAGGGTGCTACAAGAGTCTCACAATCCCAAGTCAAGATGATGAGACAACATGCGTTGGAATTAGAGAGAGGACAGAGTGTTATCGAGTATACTATCTATTTTTGTGGGTCGGATGGGAAACCGCACAGTACCTGCTCTTGGTTAGAAACGGTCGAGCAAGCAAGGACTAAGGTTGAACAATAAAAAGAAAACGTTCAGACAGTGTTCGAACAAGGCACTCAGATAACCGAACTCAAGCTCAGATTACCGAACTCTGACTCAGATAACAGAACTTGGACTCGGATTATCAGACTCAGTATTCAGGACTGTATCCAGATCATTACTCAGATTCAGTACTCAGGACCGTATTTAGATCAGTACTCAGACTCAGTACTCAGGACCGTATTCAGATCAGTACTCAGACTCAGTACTCAGGACCGTATTCAGATCAGTACTTAGACTCAGTACTCAGGACCGTACTCCGAACAGTACTCAGATCAGTACTCAGACTCAGCATTCAGACACATCATTCCGGAAATAGCACTTGGAAACAGCAGTTGGAAACAAAAGTTCGAAACAGCAATCTGAAACTGCAACCAGAAACGGCATTCAGAACGACACTCAAAAGACATTCAAACAGCGAACATCTCTCATTCAGGCACAATCAAATTTTCCCCTATCTGGGAGTAACTATTTACCAAACACATGAGAGAGATGAATCCCATTACTGTTGATCGATCGGTCCTTGACAGTCTCAATCTGACTGCTGCCAGGGAGCGCTTCCCCTACAGGTACGTCAGGATTGATGGGTTCAAGCGAGAAGACCTGTCCATCTTCATCGCGCTCACTAAGTTCGCTTAAGGTATAATCAGTGACCTATGGATCTTCCTCAAAAAGGTGAACGAGACAAACCATCATTTTGATGCAGTGTGGGCAGCAGCAGCCGGGTATATGCAATGGAAAGCTGAGAGACTCCAGGGGAACACAAAGCTAGTCTATAGCTTTGGTCCTAAGCTTTTCACTGACTATCCCAAGCCTCTGGTCCCCTACTATCTTACTGACGGCTCCTATTGGGGTGGATTGGTGGACTTGGTCAAGAGGTACATATCGCCGACAGTGATCGACTATGAGGCAGAGACCGAGCCCTCTGAGTTTCTGCATCTCAGGAGGGGCGTTTTCTCTCAGCCATATCTCCCTACACAATGGGAGGAATTTTGTGTCATGCTTGACTTCCGTATCGTGGGACTTGGCTGGAAATGCTTGGAACTAGTAGGCTTCAGGTGGCTATACATTCAGAAGCCACAACCTCAGAGAGCACGGAGACATGGCAAAAAGCCCAGACGACGAACAGCAAAGTGAGAAAATAGTGAAGTTCAGAGGGATGAGTGAGGACTCCTGATTGGTGTTGGCCATGCTCTCTTCCACGTGTACTTTCTGAGACTATTATGAGTTCTCATTCTTCCCTCATTCATTTGATCCTGTCATTGTTCGAGTCAATCGGTCTTGCTTCTTGCATTGTTCTTGTTTGATGATTGCTCATGTGGATTATTCTGTCACAGTTCTCAAAATGAGATTGACATAATCGATGTATGCATAGTACCCCATAATTTTATGATTATTATTTGCATGATTCTCTGCTGTTCCGAATCAAAATAGAAGATTCCTAAGATCGGGGACCGGCAAAGACCGCAATTGAAGGGTCTCGCTCGAAGTCGGTTGCACACAACATGAAGGGATTTAGATTATTTAATTTATTTTATTTATTGCAACCACATATAAAACCTTGCGTGACATCCTGTTGGCTTTCTAGTCGCCCGAAGTGGCTCGGCTGGAAAAAGTGCGACAACGTGGGCGATCAGCCATTGCATGCTGCGTATGCGGGTGTTCCATATGACCAAGATTGCCTTCCATGGCGCGGCCTGCCGTGCGCGACATGCTTCTTCCACCTAGCAGCAATGATATCTGCCAGCCTGAGGGGGGAAGGGTCATTCCTCAAGGTATAACCCAGTATGGTGGTGTACTGCAAAAGGGTTGACATGCCTCGCGAGCCCGTACGCCCGCCGTCATAGCTTCCAGGCCCATTCTGCTGGGTCTACCTCAAGGTCCCCCAGCTCGGCCAAGGGGTTATAGATGAGCATTTGTGCGTCTCTTCTATGACCCTGACCTTGCGGAGGCGGTCCCGCCTCACCACCACCTGAGCAGAGCTAATTTTGTGAAGCGACCTAGTCGTCACTCCCGGTGTGCAAATGCTGTGTATGTGAAAGAGTAATCATTCTCCATCCAGCTATGCCCGAGCCACGTATGCCAGGACCATTGTTGGGGGGTTCTCCCCTCGAATAGTGGCCTGGTCTCCCTGCTCCCATTTGAAGGGTCGCTGCAGCATGTGCATCCATTCCGGCGGGATGGACAGCAACACCGCGTTGTAATTGGCCTGAAGAATGTGACAGCCGAGGAACAGCACCCTGAGTTTCGGGTACGTTTTCCAGCGGCTCTGGTCCTCGTGCCAAATATGCTTGACCTGGCAGACTCCTTTTTCCAGGCAAGCCCCCCATCTCGTGTCGGTCGTCGTGAGTGTCCATGGCTTCCCTTCCGGTTCCACCGGGCTCTAGTTGCAAAACAGCGGCTGACGCATTACCTCCTCCTTGCTTCGGGGCTGTCTTACTTTCGCAGGCATAACTGCCCTCCACAGGGACACGAAATGCGCCCAAGGGGCTGGCTTCCGCCGGCCCCGGGACATCTACCAGGACTTGGCCATGAGCCAGAAAAGACCCTGCATATTATGCGGCGTTGTGTAATCTGGGAGCATGATGATCTGCTGAATTGCCAGGGTACACCACGAAAGATGGGTCTGCTTGATCAGACCAACTATCCACTTTGTCTGCACTGCACTCATCTGATGCTCCGGGTCTATGACGCCCAACCCCCCGTCCGTCGTCGGAAGGACCACGTGCCTCCAGGCTACTTTGGGGACAACGTTTTGCCGCGAGGGGTCATCGCTTTGCAGCGGACGGGACGCCGTTCCGTGTCGCCCAGGTCACACACTGTGTCGGCGTACCGTAGCATGTAGAAGACGGACGAGTTAAGGATCAAAGCCCTCCCGAACACGGAGGTATAGATTCCAGACCATTTCTCCATTTGACCAGCATCTTGGCGAAAATTTCCGACAACCGGGTCCCAGCGGGGCCCCGTGTCTGTACACCCAAGTAACGGAACGACTTGTCTCCTCTCTGCCCCTGCAGCCCGGGTGGCGATGAGGCCGGGGTGGGAAGATCCTCCTGTGTAATCCACCAGCCCATTGTTTTGGACCAATTGATACGTGTTTCTGCTGCCAACTGGAACGCCTGCATCGCCCTGGTGAGGGCTTGGAAGGAGGAATCTGAGGCTGTAATGAGGACCGTGAGCGGCGCCGAAGAGTAGCATTGTGGGGAGACGCTCAGCAGCGCTGCCGCTACCGTCCTCCACAAGGCGATCGATGGAGGGATCATTTCTGAGACAAGAAGCTATTGCTTCCATCATTAACAAGAAGAGGGGGGCAGCGAGCGGATCCCCCTGCCGGACCGATCTAGTCATCTTGTAAGCCTTCGACAGAAATCCATTACGCTACTCTACCGTGCGCATTTTAGTGGCATATAATATCTTGTAAGCCTTCGGTGTGCTACACAGGTCATAACATATTTTTTTAGCTTATAAGTTAAACACAAGTAATGTATTTATTTTATATATATCATATGTAATATATATACTTGCATTTTACCATTTTAGTATGATTTTACAATCTGAGTTGGGCTCCGGGCCACCCCGGTGACCGGCAGGGACCCGAGGGAGGTCCCGGGTGGCCTGGCCAGGCAGGGCACCCGGTTGGGGGCTGGCCCCCCCCCAGCGCACTCACCTGTCGGGGGATTTCGGACCCCCTTTGTGTGTGTGTGTGTGTGTGTGTGTGTGTGTGTGT
>BFEA01000068.1:1792106-1807314 GCA_003427395.1 Chara braunii
AAAAAAAAAAAAAAAAAAAAAAAAAAAAAAAAAAAAAAAAAAAAACAGCTGTGTTACCCGCCGGGCAGCCCGGGTCACATCAGATTGGCCTGGGTGGCCCAGCCGGGCCAGGTCCGGGCAAAGACCCGGTGAAGGTCCTGGGCAGTCCCAGCACAGGAAAGAAAATAAAAATCTGAAAAAAACAATGACTATGCCATGCAGAATTGCAAACCAAACATGTTTTTTTTTTTGTTTTTTTTTTTTTTAACGGAACAATGTCTTTATAAAAGCCGGGACATGTTTTTTTTTTTTTTTTACAAAATACTCAGCTCATTTGATTACGCAAACCAAAGGAAGAGGCAGGGACATGTTTTGCCTGAGGGTGACCACGAAATTCACTATGGAATTGGAAAATAAAAAATGAAAATAAAATACTAAATTATATCATACCCCTTTACGCCTCTTTAAGCCCCTTCGAGCCCTTTCGAACCCCACTTATACCCCATCGACACCCTTTGGTGACATATCATCAAACTCAAAGGTCAGGCTGGATTTGGGCATGTCTCAGCGGGTGCAGAATCGCAGGCGCAAAATTTCCCCACTGCCAAATACAAAAGAAAGAAAAAAACTGACCCCCTTTCTGGTGTCGCCCGGGTACCCCGGGCGCTTCACCCCCCATGCAAGTTCGCCTGGGTCGCCCCGCTGGCCAGCCCGGGCCGGGCGACTCTGGTAACATAGTATACTAAGTCGTAAAAATGGAAGTATTGAAAAAATAAAAATAAAAAATAAAAATGGAAGTATTGATGCTTTAACCACAACCACCACCACCACCACCTTTCACAGACAAAGACTACTATGATGAATTTGTCCACCTCTACAACATCTTGGACTTTTTCAAAAAATAAATAAATAAATAAATAAATAAATAAAAATGATGAATTTGTCCACCACCGCATTCTTCAGGGGCTTGGCCTCCTGGAACTCTTTGGCAGGCGGTGCCAGCGACAATGAACAGCTACAAGGCATACAGATTATTATGTTGACAACCACAGCAACAAGAGAGAGAGAGAGAGAGAGAGAGAGAGAGAGAGATGTCTCTTATACACATCTAGATGTGTATAAGAGACAGCATCATGACCGTACTGGAGTGAAAAGATAGCTTGCATACATTCAGGATCATGCTGTGTTGCATTCGGGTGCAGATGGTAGTGGAATGGGTGGGTATCCACTCCTGGCGAAATGGGGGGTGCACTGTTCCCAGAGAAACATGCTCCTACCTTCTCCACCAGAATACAACATACCGTCATTATAGCTGTATTTGGGGAATCTTCCAGTCTAAATACAGCAATAATGACCATAGGCTGTATTCGGGTGGAGAAGGTCGTTGGGAGAAAGAGGGGTCTGTTTCTCATGGAATGGAAGCCTTGGGGGAGGCCTGGGGTAATAAGGTATGCTCCTAGGGGAAAAGAGGGGTCTAGTAGTTCTCCTGGCTAGTGTCGTCCCGCACCCTGATTATGAATGTAGACAACATATCTTTCTGGCCAGATGCAGTCACGATCACCGTGACACTAGATTATGTTCGGTGGAAGATACCTGGGAAAAAAAGGAGCAGCTGATTTGATGGGCTGCTCCTAGAGCAACACATGGGAGTCTAGTGATGGTGAAACACAGGGGGGGGGGGAGGGGAACTCTACCCGCAGGGCAATAGGAAGCTGTTTTCTCCTAGTGCAATAGTGGATTTGTGCCTACACTGCCTAGTGAATCAGGATGGCACAAACTTTAAGGTNAGAGAGAGAGAGAGAGAGAGAGAGAGAGAGAGAGAGAGAGAGAGAGAGAGAGAGAGAGAGAGAGGGCCATTTCTGTTTCTAAATCACGGAAGCCGGCACAGTCAAATATTTGCCGACTGCCATGACCGCGGGTGGCTGGTAGGCAGGCTGACTCCCCTGTGGCCTGCCCATGGCCAGCATCCCCACAGGGAGGGGCATTTTTGATTGGTGGTTTGGGAAGGCGGGGGGGGAAGGGGGATTACTGGGTCCTTGCCCTGGAAGTTGGAGCCCAGCCATGAACTAGATCTTTTATTTTTAGTTTTTTTTTATCCAAGGCAAATCTGTCAACGAGACGGGAACTAAGAGAGAGAATAGTTTTTGAATTTTGCATGGCGGTTGTTACGCGCGTAAATCCAGAAATGGTCCATTTTCATTTATGCTTTTTTTTTTACGTATGTAAAGAAAAGGGAAAAATATGTATGGACATTGAGACAGCTGCCGGGTGAGGCAGTCTGCCTGAGGTCACCATGGCCAGGTGTCTCCCCACCTGCGACGGCCATAGCTGTGTATAGCAGCTATAGCAGCTATGGAGTTTGTCTAACGCTACCGACGATTGCGTTGGGAGTGGGGGCGGTGCGCTGTTATACGCTATTTGTAACCTATTGCGACCGGGATCAGCGAGTTCGAGTTGGTGCGTCTGGCCTTTAGATTTGGAGCTTTATGATCGGAATCTCTGGGGCTCGTTAGACACTCCTTACGGCGTCCTCGGGGCCGAAGGAAATTTCAGCCGCCCCCGCAGTGCCACCCTTGGTCCATTGGCTGATGTCCGTCTCGCAGTGGTGGTCCAGCTGCCGACGGCGGGAAATTTAGGAGGGCACCGGCGACGGGAAAAAAAAAAACTGGAAAATCACAGGGGACGTCCCGGTTCAAAATTCAAATTTTGAATTCGGTGGTGGACGTGACGGCGGCAACGTGTGGCAGTCGGCTTGCCTTCTGCCAGATGGTGGAAACAGGCATTCCAGCGGCGTACTGGCGTACTGGCACCGTCGTTCGCCGTGTTACAGTCTTCATTTGTCACCGCGCGAAGGTCAATCACCATCGCCTCCTCCTGCCGACGGTCGTGTGTCTTTTTAATTTTTTTGTGCGGCTGTTGATTCGGCCTTGCAAGGACTCGTGGCAATGGAGTTCGGCGGTGACGACGGACGTGCGAAGTTGACGATTGTGGAGAAGACGGTCGTTGTGGCGGCCATGAAGACCATGCTCTTCCATTGTCAGCAGGAGAGGTCGTTGGGCAGAATGAGAGCGCAGATCCGCGCGCGGAGGAGGAAGATGGCTCAGGGGGCCCAGGTCAATGAGCTGGATAGTGGCCATCACCGAGGCTGTACTCCAGGTTTGCTACGCCATGGGTTCCAACGTTCTTCTACGCGCGACGTCGAGATGGTGGATGAAAAGGAGGACGGGTGGGGAGTGGGAGGATCTCAGGCAGTGCGACGACGCGACGCAGGAGTACTTCCGGGAGAAGCTGCGTATGTCACCACGTGTCTTTCGGGAGATCGCTGAAGCTTTGTCGCCTCATCTGCAGAGGCGTGTGACCTTCTACAGGGAGCCACTACAGCCTGATCACATCGTCGCTTATGCGTTGTACAGGTGGGCATTGTGGGAGACGTAATAAAGTACACGTACACAGACGGATCATACTGCTGTGACCTTCAAGCACTGGTGTGCTGCATGTGGTGAGCGGTGGGGGAGTCGAACAACGCCCTGCTCTTCGCCTGCTGGTCATCCATGTCGGCCAGGAGCAGCACAGGAAGCCTGCGATAGAGGTCGGCCATCAACGACGTGCACGACAGGGCCGCAACTTGACGACGACGGTGGAGGTCCACCAAACGGTGACAGTGAAGGAAGCAAACAGAAGAGCACAGCATATGACAGACCCACCATAACGTTATCTGTCACCGATATGGGTTGGGCTGCTGGAGTCTGGTCGGGCAAAATATTCAATTTTGCCGACCGTTGAACCCCGTCGACGCTCGCGGGAAACCCCGTGGGAGCATGGCAGCATCATCCGCAATTGCTACATGGGCCCCTCGTAGGTCGTCCTCCAACGGCGGCCGTTGGCGACCGGTTGGGCGTAGGCCCAACGACAGCAGATGAAGATGTTTGTGCACCCATTGGCGAAACACCAATGGACCAGCCGAAAAGGAAGTTGTTGACAATGCGTCCCTTCGCCGCTCCGATTATCGCGGATCCCCCAACTCCGAGGGACCTCGTGAGGTCCCTTGCACTAGGACGACAAATGACTCAGCCGCAAGGATGCTACAAGGATTCCTCGAGGAAATGTTTTCACATTTTTCGAAAAAACTTTCCTTGAGGATAGGTGGAACGATCACGTGTCCGAGGAGTGTTTAACGAGCCCCTCTATCTGCCGCGGTTGCTGCTTCACTGCACGTGATCCTGTCATGGATTGGCCAGGGGAGTGAAGCTTACCGGAGGATGACGATATCTCTGCCCGTGGACCGGCTTCCTGCAAGTCGGACCATGATGGTCATTTGTTGCTGGCGATTGGCTATTGCCCAGCAGGAGAACTCGACTGTCACTTTCGCTCAGGTGTCGACGCATACCGAGGAGAGAGCCGTGTTAGGCGAATGTCACTTTCGTTCGTCGGGTATGCTGTATTAAGCCACTCTTTTGCTTGCTGTGAATCTTATCGTGGGGTGCGAGCTTTGTCGCGGTGAGTGCCGCCCTTGGCGAATCGCTATTCATATGATCTCCTCTACAATTTGGTTTCACTTTCTATTTGTGTTAGTTTTGGTTCCTGTTACACGATAGTGATTATTTTGTGTCCCTGCCTCTCTGACCAATAAAAAAAAAGAAAAAAAAAAGGGTTAGTTTGCCCTCCGCCGCCTTTCGCACATTCGGGCAAGTCTTATGGTCTTACGTACTTGTTTTTTCTCAGTTGCCTTCTTCTTTAGTTTTGCCTTGCTGTTCTTTTGAGAGTGGGCATTCGGGTTAACAACCCTAACGAGGCGTTGTCGCGTTTTCGTGTTTTTTGGGTAAGCGGGAATTGGGAATTGGAAATTAAATTCAATTAATGGTAACCCTAATTACGAATTTTGTTGTATAATTTTGCGCTTGGGAACTATTAGAAATCCTAATGCAGAATTTCGTTGTGGTGTTTGATGAAATAATTTGTTGTGGTCGGGATTTTTCGGGCATTTTCTAGATTTTCGATTGGGATCCTAGACGGTCACCGTGGTTTTCTACAGGGGAGAGGTGCCACCAGATGAAGCGGGATTGGAGGTCTTGCGACCCCTGAATTTGCATCTCCTTGACGTTGTATGTTTGCCTTGGCCACTGGGCCCACTACGGTTCAAAAAATAAAAAATAAAAAATAAAAAATAAAAAATAAAAAATAAAAAGAAAGAAAGAAAGAAAGAAAGAAAGAAAAAAGGAGGAGGACAACGAGTTTGAATGCCTGGAGGCTGGAGATGTGCCTTTACATTAGGAGGGAGGTCGCTCGTGTCACAGGTGTAGTAGGACTGATTGGGTCAGCTGTTGGATGGTATTTTAGACACACATTAAATCAAAGCAAGAAAGTGGCCGAAATTCTTGCTGGGAAAAAAAAAAAAAAAAAAACCTCAATTTTGTCACCCCAGCAAAATATTTCAGGTTTAACTAAAAGGCTAGGAATTCTGATGTGACCCTCAGCCAAGAAGTTGTTTGTATTGCAATTCTACGCAACATATATTTTTTGTGGAAATTTTTGACTTTTGTTTTGTTTTTGCTTTTTTTTTTTTTTTTTGCACTGGGGCTGCCCGGAACCCTGCCCAGGGCTCATGCCCGGCCGGGCACCCGGAAGTGTTTCCGGGCACAAGTTGGGTGCCCGGGCGCCCAGAAAAACAGCCTAGCTAAAAGGCAGTTTTTTGCGCATGTCGAGAGTAGTGGAGCGAGGCCCCTAGTTTGGAGAGCACGTGGAGTGGTGACCCGTTTTCCACCATGATTTTCGAGGGTTTGACTCTTTGACAGCTTCCTGAACGGCTCTCAAAAAATTTTGAGAGTCCGGAGTGGAGCGAAACCCAATAGCGCCAGATGATGTCGTCTGAGATAGTACCATGATTTTCGAAAGTCTGACAGCTCCCTGAACGGCTCTCGAAACGTTTCAAGAATCGGGAGTCGTGGAGCAAAGCCCAATAGTCCCAGATGATGACGTCCGAGGGTTGGGCCCCACAGGACCGTGGAACAGAAAAACTTTGCCGCAAAACTGTTTCCATGGCGATCACCCCACAGCCTGCAGCAGATGTCTAGGAAAAGGTGAAATTTCTCCTGCAAACCGTTTCCCGGGACCCCACAGACCGAAGATTGCAGCTTGGAAAAACATAGTTTTGCGTTTTCACATAGTCCGCAGCCTGGAGAAGTCTCACGGGAGGATTCCTCGCCGCAATTTTGTGCCAACTCTAGAGGGTAAGGGGGGAGGGCGCGTCATTCCCGGAAAAGTCTCGAAAAAGTCTCACGGGAGGCAGCAGCCAATAGCGACGAAGAGTGCCAAAACAAATGAGTGCCAACGGAGACGGGCAACGATTGGCTCAACTGATTTCCAAAGGGTTTCCCAAGCGCATTTGGTCCTCGGTGGAGGGGTCGCGCAAAACTGCTTTCCAGCTTTCCAAAATTCTTTGCCCCATTTTTTTTGGCCGGCCGGTTTTCTATCGTTTTTCCTGTGCGGTCCAACCCTGAGATAGTTTCCACCCTTCTATGAGGGCGCTCCGACACAGTACGAGGACTCTCACATCCCATTCGCCAATGGCGCAATTCCTTGGTCGCGTCTCAAATTGATTGTGAAAAAAGAAAGAAAAGAAAAAGTTTGAAAAGACCTTTGCGCATAACAACAACAAAAAAAAAAAAATAAAAAAAAAAATAAAAAAATAAAAAAAAATAAAAAAAAAAAATTGGCGCATTTGCAAAAGCACTAAGTTTGCATTTCAAAATTTGGTGGGAACACTGGAAAGTGCATTTCACACTGGCATTATCTTAGGCTTTCTTTTACCAGCCTCCGATATATTTATTTAAACGACCAGTAATTTCCCTGCTCAGCCTCTGACCGGTGAAGCCAGGAAAAGAAAAAGAAAAAGAAAAAAAGCCTGCTTCAGAGCTTCCATGCCAGCTCATTTTTTTTGGGCACGCAGGCAACACAGTGCAAATCTGTTTCAGGAAAAGGAGGCCCAGAAGTACTGGTGGTTTAAGAGGGGGTGGGGGGTGGGGGCTGGGGGGGGAAGACTCACATGCTAATTTGCTGAGTAGATTCCTGTGCAATGACTTGCTGATTTCTGCTGCCGAGATCTGACTGCGAGGTTGTACAGTGGTGTCCTAGGGTCAGATTCGGAATTTTGTTTGTGTCAGGGACTAACCGTGAGTTCAGTCCGAGGGAAATTCAGGAGGGACAGATCTGTAAATCTGGGAAAATTACACTCCCAGTAGTGCCACGAATATTCTCTAGCACCCTCACTGCCTCTAGCAGTAACGGGCTATCCCTAGGACAACAGGCCCAGCGGGCCTTTGGCTGTAGCAACAGTCTCACACCGTATAGCCGGCTAGGGTCCAGGCCGAACAGGCCAAACTGAACAGGCCAAACTGAAACGGTACAGCTCAGTCCTATTAATAGGACTGAGCTGGTAGTTTAGGGACTTTTGGCTTTTCATTTTTCACGACGCAGCGTTCTGGGCCAAGAAAGTTTGGTGGAGGCGATGGTCTGCAGGCGGCATCCTGAAACCCTCGCCGTGGTGTGGCAGCCATAGCCAGCCTTCGGGAGGTTGCCATAGCTGGGGCATCCTCAAAGCATCTACCCCTGAGGGTATCTGCGTCTGGCAGGGCTATGCTGAGGCTTTTCATTGAGTATTCGTGGGTGGACCACTGTCGCCCATCTCCCCTCTGGAGTTATCAGGGCTTCATCAGTGGTGTGGCAGCCATAGCTGCCCGCTTCTCCGTCAGAGTGTTCATCGGCATTGAAGGCTTCATCGCAGCACCTCTTCTCCATCTGTGAGGTTGGCGCTGGCCTTTGGGAGGCCATTTCAGGGGTTGCGCTACTAACTGGGTGTAGGGTAGAGAGTGGTGTGTGGGGTTCTGAGGGTGGCGAGATATTGAAACAAACTCTGTAACGATAATTGGTTTGAGTTGGCTCATCATCACTGTGAATCCTATTGTTATCCTCGCAGGTGTCTTCTTGTGATTGGTTGTTGGGAGTTTCGTCAGAGAGTGAGGAACACTTTGTGTCTTCTCCACACCTATGCATGCTTATGTTCCTTTGCCTATTCACATCTATGTACAGTGTGTTCTTTGTCTCCTCTCCCCTTCTTCTTATGCATGTATGGGAGTGCATGAGATTGTCTGTGTGTGAGTGGCGGTGAAAATCGTCAGACAACCAAGTTCATAATAGTTGGTATTAAAGTTGGGTAGGATTAGGGACACTGAGGGTTGAGCGCAACAGGGGCATCTTCTTCTTCTGAAGATCTTCTGAAGGGAGTTCCATGGCGGTTAATCTTCTTCAAGGCCGAAGCAGTGGAGAAGAAGATTTGCAATCGACGAATTCAAGAGTACAGTGACTGGATGGACCAAGCGCACTGTCCTTGCCAGAGCGCTTGTCAAAAGTGGCGAGTCCAGGGCTATTTCGCCAAAGTCAACCCTGAATGCAGATGAGCGATTTGCCTTAGAGTGGCGAATTGCCCTTGAACAATGAGGATAACTGAGTGGCGACATCATCCCTGAGGAGCGTTGAGTTGGAGTGACTGCCAGAGTCAATCCCATGCAGAGTTTACCCCATACGGGGCTAATGATAGCGCCAGCGCCTAGCTGGGTCAGTGGCGAGAAATCTACTAATGACTATTAGATTGCCATTGGACTAGATTTTGTGAATCTAGTAAGTGGGATTGAAGCGCCTCAGTATCCTGAGCAAGATCAACAAGTTTTGAGGAGGTTCTGTACGTGGAGACCAGAGGAGGAATTTTTGGAAGCAACTAGCGAGATGAGGGTTTCAGTCTTCCATAGCCAGATCTTCATCATCTTCTGAAGACTACATTGAAAGTGAGTACGTTCCACACAAATCTTTGTATAGCGAAGTATTTAGTGTAAGTACAGTCAGAATTGATGGTCTATCTATCTGCCAAAGGCCAAAATTAGTTTTGTCAAACTGCATGACAGCCATAGTCATCTTCTTCCTATCTTCACCTTCACATATCTCCCCCTCTGCTGACTCTCTCTGTCTCAAATCTGTTTTGGGACTACATGACAATATTGCGCTGAATCATGTATGCTCAGAATGTGAATTATGTACTGGAAAAGTACTGATATTGTGGATTGTAATTTTGCGCTGAGTCTATTTATAGCTCGGGCTATCTAGGGTTAGTCCCAACTACAATTATGTCCGTTAGAATTCAATTGTGTCCGTCAGAATTCAATTATGTCAGTCTGTAGTGAATCGCAATTTTGTTGTTGTTATCTGTACAAAAGTGTTTGACCAGATTATCAGTATTTGAGTAAGTACAGTGAATATTGTAAATCGCCTTACCTCTTGGTATGGCTGTTAAAGTCAACATTGGCAAAATTTGAGTCTGTGGTAGGATTGAAGGCCACTAACTAAATCGTTACATCTTGTTGGTACGTGATTGTTTGTACTTACCACTCTCACTCTCTCTCTCTCTCTCTCTCTCTCTCTCTCTCTCTCTCTCTCTCTCTCTCTCCCACTGTATCCTCTTGTTTTCTAGTGGGATATGGAATTCTATGATATCTTTGGGCCACTGAAATTGTTTGTACTAACTCCAGTTAAGGTGCAGGGTCAGAAAAAGGAAATCGTGTGACTGATTTTACTGGACTGTCTGTCTATCTGACCACTGACCTCCAGAGACACTGTTCCAACCCCAATCGTTTGTTGCCCATTCACCCACCTACGCCTGTGAAAGAGATAGCAACGATTTCTGAGTGTCTGAAGAAACTGGTATATCACTGCATACTCCCTTGGTTGTCCACTAATTAGTGTGTGTTTGAGAGCGGAAAATGGCAGATCGGGAGGCTCAGCAGCAGCCACAAGGAGAAGTAGAAGTGCAGACAAAAGTTCAACAAACTTCTGCCTCCCCCACTACTACACCTCTGACTGCTACTCAGCGGAAGGAGGAGGAGTTGCAGGATAGACTGCAGCAGGAGCAGGCGCTGCTTGCAGAACTTGAGAGACAGGAGGCAGCCGAGTTGGAGGCTGCAACAGATGCCTCGCTCAGCGAGTATCTGTTGGAGCAGTTAACCAAGCCCATGTCAGATGAGCGCTGCACCCAGGTGACCAGGAACTTAGCGGAGTGGGCCGTTTTGAAACACAAAGCCACCAATTCCCACTTTACCAATTGGGATGATCGCATGGGCTGTTTTGAGCATCGAGTTGAGGACCTGGCAGCTCAGCAGTCAAAGCTACTGGATGCAATTCAGGCTCTGATTGCTCACCTGACAGCAGGCAAGCTGATTACTCCTCAGCCTCCTGTACCCAAAGTAAAACCTTCTCATTCTCTTACTTCATTTCCCTCTGGTTCCCGCCATTTTTCCCCTTCACCACCCCCCTCCCAAAAAGCCATAGGCCGCCCAATGCTTGAATCTGCTCCTCCAGGTGATCAAAGGGGACCCAAGATTCCAGCCCCCAACAAGTTCAAAGGCGACGATCCCAAAGTGGACGTTGGGGACCGGACTGCGGGTACCAAAGCCTACTTGAGAGGTTTTGCATGTGCAGAGCAGGCCAAGGTTGCGACGGTGCTGGGACTGTTGGAGGAGCCCGCATTGAAGTGGGCTACTTCAACCTCCAGCAGCCAAGAGAAGTGCCTGGAGGACTGGGCTTTTGGGTTGGGGGTGGACAAACTTCTACAGGCCCTAGAGGACGGCTTTGCAGATAAGGAGCGGGCCCGCAAAGCTGCTGACAGGACTGCTCGCCTGGGGCAGCAGCCTTACAGCGGGTCATTGCAATCGTTGTTTGCAGAGTTCGAGCAGTTCACCTCTACCCCTGGGTTGGTCGTGTAAGCAGATGATCTGCTAACCAACTTCTGCAGGGCAACGCCTGAGAAGTTTGTTGTTGTTTTATACAGTGTTGGGCATAAGGATTAGAGATCCTTTGGTCGCGCAGCCCTGGACATGGAGGCAAAGCTACATGTCCAGGCCCCCTCTTCTGATAGAAGAAATGAGCCTTTCCTCGTGGTGGCGGAAAGGGAAAGGCTGCCTTTGCACATGCAGGATCTGGATCAGCTGGGACTGAGTCAGCTGCTGATACAGATGTTGCAGCGACCCTGACTCGGGCTGTTTTGGGAGTTTTGCAGCAACAAAAAAGGTTTTCTCCCACTACAGCCTCAACCAGTACCAAGGGGAATGACAAGGGACATCGTCCTTCTACCCCTGCTCGGCGCCCTAACTTGCCAAAAGACGTTCGTATGTAAGATGACCCACTCAACCCCTCCACTCTTCCCTTGCATGATCTCAAGATCCAGGAAGGAGTCTGGAGAAGAAGAAAGGATCGAGGGGTCTGCCTGCGGTGTGAGGGTCAACACTTCCTGAAGGACTGCCCTAAGGCTTACATGTAAGGCCCGAGTCAGTCCAACAATTGAAGCAGACTTTGCAGACTGCAGTTCCCTCCAGTGTTGCACATTCATCCTCTGAGGAAGATGAATCTGCAATTGCTTCAGTTGAGACACTGCAGAGTGTGGGAGTTATGCGGGCAGCATCCTTTTGTTATAAGGATCCTAACCCGGATCAGGAACCGGAGGAGCATGAGCTGCAAACACTTGCCACTTTTTTCTTTCATCTGAAGGAACAAAGAAAAGTCAAGTTTGATCTCATCCTACTTCGGCCCCTGATCAATCACATCAGGATCAAGGGGTTGTGGAGCCACCAGAAACTTCATGTCCCCCAGAGTTGTCACGAAATTGCACCTGGGCATGAAAGTTGACCAGCGGCAGCATCTGTTGCAGGTTAGGATAGGTGACTCCACTACTATCACCATCAGGGAGAAGGTCGGGGTCATCCCTGTTACCTTCGACAGTGCTGGGGAAGTCAGACGTCGTCTGAACTTCTACATATTCCCTGCCCTACCCTTCGATCTGGTGTTCTCGATGCAGTAGTTGAGGGCAGTCAACCCTAGGATCGACTGGTAGATCCCTAAGGTTGAACTCCCCAATGAACAGGGGGTGTATCAAACTTGCAAGATTGCTGCTGAACACCACCCAAAGACCTCTTGCTACTGTTTGAGAGCGAGAGAGTTTTATTCCCTCTCGCGCGTGTACGACCATGAGCGTTCGTTTTTAGCTCTGGTCAAGCAAACAGACACTGCACCTGTTTCCTATCCTCCGGAAGTATAGCAAGTTGTGGATCAGTATATTGATCTGGTGCAGGAGCCCTTTGGTTTGCCCAACCGGCCAACCAAGCATCACATCGAGCTGCTACCTGGAGCGGTCCCTCCTATGGGCCGCATCTACAGGATGTCCCCTGCTGAGCTGGAGAAGCTCAGAAAGCAGTTAGAGACCCTGACCAACAAAGGCTAGATACGACCGAGCACATCTGAATTTGGCGCAACAGTGCTCTTCGTCCCGAAAGGGAATGGAGAGTTCAAAATGTGCATCGACTACAAGGGCCTCAATAAGATCACTAGGAAAAGTACAAAGCCTATTCCTAAGACCGACAACCTGTTGGATATGGTACAGGGTTGCACAGTGTTCAGCAAAATTGACCTTAAATCTGGCTATCACCAGATTGAGATGGTAGAGGAGGATGTCCACAAGACCACCTTCAAAACCAGATATGGTGCTTACGAATATCTGGTTATGCCATTTGAACTTTGCAATGCCCCGGGTACCTTTCAAACTGAGATGCACCGCATCTTCAGGGCTTACCTAGACAAGTTCATGTTTGTCTACCAAGATGATATTCTGGTATTCAGTCGAACTGCCAGGGGCATGCGGAGCATCTAGCTCTGGTTCTTCAGTCGTTATGGGACAACCAATATAAGATCAACAGAGAAAAGTCATATTTTGGAGTTCCATCTGTCATCTATCTAGGTCATGTAATCTCCGGAGATGGACTGGCCCCTGAAGCAACCAAAATTGTTGGTATTTAGGAGTTGCCCCAGCCATAGACAGTGAGGGATATCAGGTCTTTCATGGGTTTGGCTTCGTACCACAGATTGTTTCTCATTAACTTTTCTGCAGTGGCCGCACCCCTCCCTCCTCTGTCAGTTGGCCTTCACACGACTCAAGAAGACCTTGATTCGTGCACCAGTGCTCAAGTTGTCTGACCTCACTTTGCCATTCATCCTGACCACTAACGCCAAATTGAATCAGTATGGCATTGCGGCAATTCTTCAGCAAGATGATGGTAATGGTCTACGACCTGTAGAGTTCATAAGCAAGAAGATCAAGACACAGAAGTTTCAAGACTCTACCTACGAGAAAGAGTTGTATGCTTTTGTCTGTGCACTAAAGCATTAGAAGCACTCTCTCATGGAAGGCGCTTCAAGATCTTTTTTTATCATTCCGCGCTACAGTGGATGAAGTCTCAGGGAGAGTTAAACGATAAACTAGCACGGTACATTCAGTTCATTGACATGTTTGACTTTGAACTGAAACATAAAAAGGGTTGCAACAACAAAGTAGCAGACGCCCTCTCTCATAGGCCTGACGTTTTTGCATCGATCTCCTCTACTCACTCCTTTGGAGAGGAGACCCGTCAAACCATTGCCCGTTTACTGCCTCAGAGCCCGAGTTATGGACTCATAGTCAGGAATCTGCAAGCAGATCCCAACTCTAAACCCGGCTATGCCCTGAGTTCAGACTTGTTGGACACTTACAGCAGGGGTGAGGAACGCTTGTGCATTTTGAAGGACCAGCGATTGAGGACTCTGCTGATGTCAGAGTGCCATGATGCACACGGTCATTTTGGGTTCCTAAAGTCATATGCAGCCCTATCGCAGCGCTTCTTCTGGAAGGAGATGCGGAGTGATCTGTTGCACTATATTGAAACCTATGAGCTCTGCCCGAGAAATAAGGTCCAACGTAGACCTCCTCTGAGACTGCTCAAACCCTTGCCAATACCTGATGGTCCTGCTGAATCTGTATCTATAGATTTTACAGATCTAGGCAAGACCACCCCTCGTGGCATGCGCCAGGTAATGGTTTGTGTGGACAAGTTCTCCAAGTACGCAAAGTTCATCCCCTTGCCATAAGTAGCTAGGGTCCCCACTGTGAGAGCAGCGTTTTCAGAGAGGTGGGTCACTCACTATGGACCGCCCACTTCTATAGTCAGTGATAGAGATCCACGATTCTGCAGCAGTGAGTGACAGTCTTACTACAAGGACTACCTTCACTCACGATTAGACATGACTTATGGTCATCATCCTGAAGGCAATGGTCAAGCTGAAGTGATGAACCAAGTCTTGTTTCAGTTGCTGCGGCCTGTCATCTCTCCATATCAATAGGACTGGGATCCTCACCTAGCGCGTGCACAGCTTGTTTACAAAACCTCTATCCACTCTTCAATTGGGTTCGGTCCATATCATTTGTATTGGGGATGTGAGCCACGATAACCTCTTGATGATATTATCAATAAGGCTAAGGTTGATCCGACTCCTGGCACTACGGAGTTTACCAGACGCTACAGAGCCGATGTGGAAAGGGCACGGGCGATCTTGTTCAAGGCCCAAAAGGCCATGATTGAACAAGCTAATCGCCACCGATGTCCTTCCCACATTCGGACTGGCGATTATGTTTGGGTAGCCAGTTCAGAGTTGTCGAGGGAAGAGGATATCTCTTCCAAGTTGTTGCCACGATACCTGGGTTTGTGGCAGGTGTTGGATACAGTGGGCTCCGATCCTTTTGGCCCATCGTACGTTATCGACGTCCCATTGCATCTACAGACTTATCCGGTCTTCCATGCATCCAAGTTGCTTCCCTTCATCCCAGCTGATGCATTCCCAGACCGACGCCCTCAGTTTGGTCCACTGATCCCTGACAAGGGATATGACGTGGAGTCCATCGAGGACGAGTGGGGCACTGACCCCGACCACAGTATCTTGTGAAGTCCTGTTTCCAGCCTCATACCGAGGACAGGTGGTTCACCAGGAAGGAACTTCTCAAGACAGCGAAGTCTGTAGTACTTCGTTACGAGGCAGCTCAGAAAGGGAACTTTCCCCGCCAATCTCCTCGTCAGCACCCTTAGCTCGGAGGTCCTCGCTCCCCGGAAGGGTAAGCCTGCAATGACTTGCTGATTTCTGATGTCGAGATCTGACTGCGAGGTTGTACAGTGGTGTCCTAGGGTCAGATTCATAATTTTGTTTGTGTCAAGGACTAACCGTGAGTTCAATCCGAGGGAAATTCAGGAGGGACAGATCTGTAAATCTGGGAAAATTACACTCCCAGTAGTGCCACAAATTTCCTCTAGCACCCTCACTGCCTCTAGCAGTA
>BFEA01000068.1:1863584-1886084 GCA_003427395.1 Chara braunii
AAAAAAAAAAAAAAAAAAAAAAAAACCGTCACCGAATGAATAAATGCATTAATGATAATAATGAATGAATAAATAAACCCATGAAGTAATGCATGAACGCATGCATGAATGCATGCATGAAACACGAACGAATGCATAAATGAATTTCATTCTGAATGTGTGATCGTTCTGCTGCCAGATACATTCACGGAAAAATCAATGATGTTGAGAGAGTCGGCGCCAACGGATGCTGCAGCAAGATCGAGCATGAAACCGATCAGAATTACTTACTTAATTGAAGAAAAAAAAAAAAGAAAGTAATTCATTAATTAGTTAATTAATTACTTCAGTAATTAGTGATTAATTGATGAATTAATTGAATTTAATTCATTAATTTTTAACTGTTTTTTTTTTTTTTTACGATGGAATGTATGAAATAAATAAATAAATAAAGATTTTAAAAATTCTAAATGAAAATGAAATATGATGAAATGAATAAAAACTTAAAAAGAGCGAACAAATGAATGTATGTGGTCGCACTGTGACTGTCGTCCATCCATGCATGACCTGAGAGAGTTGAACGAATTGGGAAAAAAAAAAAAAAAGAAGCGGGTGACCTCATGCTAGGACTAATTCGACTTGTATTTGTACGTAAACGCGGTCGAATACATCCTTGACCAGCATCAGATATATATCGTGGACGCTTCTACCATCATCTCCCTCCGAGTAGAACGCACGCACGGTCATTGGGCCAAGCTCCAGTACTCAACAAATGTGCAAAATGAGAATGAACCTTCCCCTACAAGATGGGCAGATATACCGCCATATTTTTTGTTTTTTGTTTTTTGTGCATGATGCGGTGAGTAGAGCGAGGCGAGGCCCATTGTCTCTGTATCTGAACGGAAAGTTGGTCCAAATATAGCTATAAGGACCGGGAGGGAAAAAAAAAAAAAAAAAAAAAAAAAAAAGGACGGAGAGTTCTATTCGGGGGAAGACGGTACTGCGAGTTCGGTCTAAATGCATCCATATGTCATTGAATGAACGAATGAATCTGGACTTTAATGCACAAATGAATGAATCCGGACTCAAATGCACGAATGAATGAATCTCGACTCAAATGCACAAATGAATCAATCTCGACTCAATTGAACGAAGGACTGAATCTGGACTCAAAATGAACGAATGAATCTGAACTGAACTTTGCGAGAGAGAGAGAGAGAGAGAGAGAGAGAGAGAGAGAGAGAGAGAGAGAGAGAGAGAGAGAGAGAGAGAGAGAGAGAAGGGCAGATATGCCATTCGCCAGTCGAGCCCCTGCTCTCTAGGACAACGGGCAGCTATTTTATTCAGATTTTTTTTTTTCTTTTTTTTTTTTGTCTGTCTTCTTGTATAGCTCTCTTCTTCAGTAAGAAGAAATAGAAGAGTAATGCGACAAACTTGAGGAGGTGAAACAGTACCAAGAAGAAATCCAGGGAGGAGGAGGAGGAGGAGGAGGAGGAGGAGGAGGAGGAGGAGGAGGAGGAGAGAACAAGGAGAAAGTTGCAAATTTTGCTTTGGTGATTTTGATGCAAAAGCTGTGTTCGTCTATTCTCTATTTTTCTTAAACATAACCATTGCCTCTCCTCTCCTCCTTTCTTTCCTTAAATAAAAAAATAAAATAAATAAAAAAACTTCGACCCGATTCGCTGCGGCATTTGAACCTGGTTCAAGGTGACCTTTTTTTTTTTTTTTGCGTGACTGTTAATTAAGCACATTGTTGCCACGGTCAACATTTAATTTACCCCATTGCAGTGGGGCCCAACAAATTCCGCTGATTTTTTTTTTTTTTTTTTTGTGAGTCAATTTTCCGGCTCTGGTGCTACTGCTGCTGCAGCTGCGCCGGCTTCTTCTTCTTCTTCTTCTTCTTCTTCTTCTTCGTCGTCGTCGTCGTCGTCGTCGTCGTCGTCGTCGTCGTCTTCTCCCTTCTTCTTCTCCCTTCTTCTTCTCCCTTCTTCTTCTTCTTCTTCTTCTTCTTCTTCTTCTTCTTCTTCTTCTTCTTCTGCTGCTGCTGCTGCTGCTCTGTGCGAGGAAGAGAGTAGTCCTGAAGGAGACAAGTTGCAAGTTCTTTTCTTTTCTCTGGGTGTTTGTGTGTCCGGAGCCACAGAGAGAGAGAGAGAGAGAGAGAGAGAGAGAGAGAGAGAGAGAGAGAGAGAGAGAGAGAGAGAGAGAGCGAACGCCGCCTTTGGCTATAGTGCATCATGCATACGTAAATGCATGCACATGCATACGTACGTACCCGGAGATTCCGCTAGCGAGAGAGAAAGCCGTTGCCCTGGTCGCCATCGCCATAGCTACTGAATTGCAAGCCACTCAGTCAGTCGAATGAATGAGTGGCCGACTCGTGTTCGCAGCTCGTGGTGCGAGTGTGGACCACGTCCACCGTCTTACCGTCTTTCCTTCATTCGACTCCAGCACTGCTGGATCACTTCCATACGAGAAACGTTTGGTCGGGGTCCCGAGCGGGGGGGGCCGGGGGGCCGCCGTGCGCGAGTGGCGGAAAATTGGCGGATCGAACCGCCACGATGAGTTCTATCCACCCAAGACTCTGCACGGCCAGTCGATTTTTGTTATTATTATTATTATTATTTTATTATTATTTTTATTATTATTATTATTTCGTGGCTCGATTGCAAACAATAGCAGCCTAAGGGCCTACCAGTTGCACCACTCGCCATCTGCCATGATTTTGAATGCGTCTGGACAGTAATGCTGTCCAGGTCCATTCAGAATCTTGGCACTGTTGGCCAGTGGTCAACTAGGCCCTTAGGCTCTGCGCAAGAGCTCCATGGAATCAGTCGGGCTAGCTTGGAAAAAAAAAAAAAAAAAAAAAAGCCGGCCTACCGGTAGCCCGGGGCAAGGTCCCACTTGCACGGATTAAGAGATTCTGGCCGTTGATCTTCGCTATCTACGGTCAATATTGCATAATCCGTGTAGGTCGGACCTAGCCCCCGGTAAACTTCTTCAACTGGTGAAATTCAAATCCGAGAGCGAACTTCGATTAACGCAAGGGAATGAAATGCAAGAATTTTTTTTTTTGCTTCTTTTTCTTTTTGTGTGAGCTACCTACCGTCTTCAGCCGAATAGAACGCCCGGTCATTATAGCAGTATTGGGGTCATTTTTCGGTCCAGATGCAGCTATAATGACCAGGCTGGGTGAAGACGTAGGCAGGTCAGTTCGATGATAACATCTACAAAAAAAAGACGAGAGGACCTCACTGGCTCAGTGGTTAGGGCACAGGTTGGAAATGCGTATTGTGGCCTCACTGAGGTTGTGGGTTCAAAACTCCGCACTTCTGCGGAGGACACGGGCGGCTATTCACATAACGCACGGCCTTCTGCACACTCCCTTGGAACCACCCAAGGGCTCTCCTTCACAGTGGTACGCTGGGTCTAGACTATGAGACTCTGAGTGGTTGCCTGATGTTCTCCGCTGACCACTTGAGGCTGTGGCTTGGTAGGTTAACACTGGGCAGTGGGCACTGATAAGCATGAGGTTCGGGGAAGCACGAGGTTCGCGGTTCGAGGGGTTGATAAGGACGGAAAAAAATGAGTTCACGAATAAACATTGTGGGGATGCAGACTCCCGTCTTCCCCCGAACACAACACACCCTTAGTTTGGTTGTATCTGGCCGGAAATATAGCTTGTATACATTCATTTTTAGGGTGCATTATGTTCGGGGGAAGACGGTAGGGTTGTGGGCTTGGTAGGTTAACACTGGGCAGTGGGCACTGATAAGCATGAGGTTCGGGGAAGCACGAGGTTCGCAGTTCGAGGGGTTTGATACGGACCGAAAAAAATGAGTTCACGGATAAACATTGTGGGGATGCAGACTGCCGTCTTCCCCCGAACATAACACACCCTTAGTTTGGTTGTATCTGGCCGGAAATATAGCTTGTATACATTCATTTTTAGGGTGCGTTATGTTCGGGGGAAGACGGTAGGGTTGTGGGTGGTTGATCACGTGGTATTGTTTAACTTAGGGCTCAGCTTTGGGGGGATATGGGTTCTGGAGGAGACAAGTAGGGTTTTGGACCACTCGTACGAGTCGTATGGATAGTATATTGTTCCGTACAAGTGCATATTTTTCATTTCATTTTATTATTATTATTATTATTATTATTATTATTATCGTTGTCCAGCTTCAATTTTCTTTATGTGAACATGGTCGTCGTTCTGTCGGGTTTTGTTCTTGTGTCGCAGTCGACCCCGTGCAAACGGCACGTGGCGAACGAGCGACTGTCGTCCATTGACTGGGCTTGCGCGTTCTTGTGTGTGCACCTACGTCCTCGTGAAACGATAACCCTCCAATCAGAACATGCTTCGGATTGGAGGGTTATTGATTACCCGAATCGAAGGTATATGAATGTCGTAGATACTTTTTGTTGGTATTCATGACATACACTTCGGCAACCCCTTCGATGACTTTTCAACTGTCTCTGCTGGTTCAAGGCTGTATTCATTTGTTTTCAATTTTCTATGATGAACACATCAAGAATATCGGAAGGCTAGAAAGCGAAGGGAGGAAGGAGAAGGGTTTATTGCCTACATACGTAAGAGGGTATGGTGGGATATGCGTATCTTTATGTGAACAGTTCGTCTTCTAAAGTTTACACATACCCCATCATCATCCAAGGTATGCCCCTTCGTTTCCCTTTCCCATTATGCTCGTCCTTCCACGCCCGTTGAGTCAGTTTTCTTTTTGTGACCGTATTCATCATGGCAAAGATACTAGATTGGGATGGGAGAGGGCGGGCAACTCCGTCGGGGGGGGGAGAAAGAGAAAAAATAGAGGGATGAAGTCAATAAAGCGTGTTTTTATTGTATTTAGTTTTTAAATTTTTTTATTTTTTTTTTCGTATTTTATTTTGTGCTCCTATTATGTGATCCTGAAAGTGTATATTTTCATTCAATGTCTTCCTTTCCCCATCGTTATCGTGATGTCTTTTCTTTTGTATGTGGTATGGTGGATGTTGTAGAGGCGGTAACACAAAGATGTGCGCGCTGGCCTGGGTGAAATAGTGATGGTCATATACTTAGGTTGGGGGGGATAGGTGGATAGATAGCGTGAGGGAGAGCGAGCGAGTGAGAGTAGGAGAAAGAGAAAGTATGTGGTCACATTAGAGATAGATAGATAGATAGATAGATAGATAGATAGATAGATAGATAGATAGATAGATAGATGGATAGATAGATAGATAGATAGATCGAGTGAGAGATCGAGAGATCGAGAGAGAGAGAGAGACAGGCAGACAAACAGAGAGAGAGAGAGAGAGAGAGAGAGAGAGAGAGAGAGAGAGAGAGAATGGTGACACAAACCTTTTCTACGTACGAAATGGGGTTCATATTTGACATCGCCCTCTCATCGTCTTCATGGGCTGAGGAGAGGTGGTTAACGAGTCCACTAATATTTGGCATTTACATAGCTACTGGATTTTTGAACACCCCCCCTCCAAAACAAAACAAAATAGGGGGAAGGGGAGGTCGGGTTCAGGTTTTTTGGCATCTTCATCACTTCAAAGTTTTCAATATATTTTTTTTTATTTATGAAGTGGTGAAGGTGTTGAACATTATGAACAACCCCTCTTTAAACAAAACAAAACAGGGGGAGGCGAGGGGGTTCATAATTTTCAGCATCTTCACCACTTTAAAATTTTTAAAATATTATGTGTTAAAATTTATCTAGATGTCTTGGATGGGTGTTCAAAATTTTCAGGATCTTCACCACTTCAAAAATTTCAACATGTTCAGCGTCTATTTGCATTAGGATATAAGGGGGCATTGGTAATATTTCTCATTTTCACCACTTCAAAATTTTTAAAATATTTAGCATTATGCGAATGCGGGGGCATTCAACATTCTTAGCACCTTTTAAATCGTTGAAACCCGATTTCATAAAACTTCAAAATCGCTGAATCTTTCTCACTTCATAATTACTTTCAATGAAGATTCAACAAGTCGTTGACCGCTTGTGCACTGGTAAACAACGGAAAAATTTCCTAGAATTAAATAATCATTCTAGCGTAAAATTACATTCTAAATTTCAAATTTTCATTTCATTTAAAAAAATATCATTCCAATTTTAAAATTTTTCGTCTTACTTGAAAACTTTCCTTCCAAGAATGGGGTATCCCTTCTTATTCAATTGCATGATAGAGATAGATTGAAAGTCTGGATGAGTTCATGAAATATTTTAATTTGACTGTCATTCTAAGTAAGGATTTTCAGTCATAAATAGGTTAATCCAATATAAATTAGAAGATATTTGTTGTATAGCATGAAAGTTTAATTAAAACATTTCATAAATTCGTCCATACTTTCATTCCATCTTGAACAAATAGATGTAGTTGGAAGGGAAAACTCATATTTAGACGGGAACTTATTAAATTAAATTGAAAATTTTAGAATTGGACGAACATTGGAATGAAAATTTATAAATATGAAGGATTTTTTCTTTATGGAATGTTTTTTTGAACTTTCATTTCTCGTGGGAATTTTTCTGTTGAAGGCAACTAGAATGAAGACGAGAAAGCAGGATTACAACACATTGGTTGAGGACTTGACGCGATGGTGGGATGAAGAGGAGCAGATGTGAGACTTGTTCGTCCAAGAGGAGGACCCCTAAGAAGAAAAAAATGTTGAGTTCGAGGAAGAAACCATAACTCACTTAAGCATATGAGATAAGCGACATATCCCTCATTGATAGATATATAGATAGATAGATAAATAAATAGATAGATAGATAGATAGATAGATAGATAGATAGATAGATAGATAGATAGATAGATACATAGATAGATAGATAGAGAGAGAGAGAGAGAGGGAGAGAGTTACAATGTGACAATCATTCTAAAACTAATCTTATGTCGTACAACTGTAATGTCGACTTCGCTTCGGTTGTTCGTGATGCGTTGAACTCATCTTGCCGTTGTTTTTTATTTTTATTTTAGTTCTCATTTAACTCGTTGATGTTGTTGAATATTATGTGACTTATGTGGCTACAAGACTTCCTTAAAGAGAGAGAGAGAGAGAGAGAGAGAGAGAGACGGTCGAAAGTCGGTTCAACTAGCATGATGTCACCCTTGCATAAAGCATTACCTGCCTTAGTGGTTTATTTATTCAAACCCTGGTGCTGTTTCGTTCCCCCCCTCCCACACCGAGCCTGGTGACCTACCTCACTTTTGTGCATAACTGACCTTAGACGTTCCGGTTCTTAAGTTGCATTCTTCCCATCTGAGACAATCTCACTCCCAATGGAATGAAGGGACTTGCTTTTGTGACATATGGTTGTTTTATTTTTCAGCACGTAGGGATTTTGCCTTCATCAGTTTATGATGTTATATACTTTATTCCATTTTTTTGCTTATAGTTAGGATTCGTATATATATCATTTGTTTTTCCTGATAATACATCACATGGACTCAACATTGAGTTTGCTATGGATCCTAAAGTCTTCAACTTTGTTGTTTGCAGAGTTCTTTATTTTATAGATAATGTGCTTACAATTTTTGCGATTCACTAAAGGTGTAGGGACTGTGCAGCTGGACAATGACCACCCTGGTTTATCTGGGTCTATTTGGCTTTCCATTGGTTCGACCCCTGAGACCAACCCGTCGACCTATTTCGACAAGTCGTTATTTCAGTCTCGTACCACCATTGGTACTGGTCCAGCCGCGTTCAGTTAGTCTGTTGAGGTATACCCCATCTATAGTATGTATTCTTCCTCATTCTTTATTATGAAGTTTTGGAGTAGGTGTGGTGTTTTGTCCTTGGCGGTGTTGTCTCTCTACCATTCAAGTTCATCTCCATTTCCACATTCTACCATTTTTCTTATCCAAGAGTACAAGATCTGCTTTTTCAACAACATCTTGTTACAAACGTCATCAACCTTACTATGCCGCAAAGGTTTATCGATTATGTAACTCGAAGATGACAATTGTTGGTTACAAGTTTTCTTGCAATCAGAAGTTAACGGAGATGTCACATTCGCCTGCTTACTCGTAGCTTAATCGAAAACTTTATTCATGCAAGTTTTATGTAAGGATTCTCATCTATTGGTCATTATCAATTGGAAAACGAACGAAGAGGAAAACTTTCTCTCATAGTTCACAAAACAAGTGGAAATGCGCCTACTAGGTTTACTACTCACAACATAATAAGTCCTTTCAAACGAGGGAAAAGTTTGATTCATGGGAACATAACTCTTGTTTCATTCTATCATGGATGCAAATGACATGCATTGGTTATCACTTTCGTGCAAGTGGAAGAGTTTAACGAGATTGTAACATATATGCATTTGTTTATATGAAACAGTTGGATGAAAAAGTTGGCGTGAATATACATTCATTCATACAAAAGAAATATTGGAGATGAGTGTATAAATTTTTTATTCATTAACTCTGAATAAACATCGCAAAACGTTATACAAGGTTATATCAGTCATACAAAGTATTTTATTATCCAAGTACTGCATGAAAGCAAAGATCTCATAAAAATTGAAATTCATAAATCCACATATCGAGATAAGGAAACGGTGATTTCACTATACACCAACAATTGTATTGAAAAACTGTAATACACAACCACAAAAAGGGGGTTTCGAGGAACACGTCACCCCTCCTCTTATGCACGTACTACCCGTACTAACAACCATCATCTCATCATCGTCACCTGGATACCAACAATCCCCACCATCGTGCACTCAGTCACTCTGCCAACCCAACTTCTACTTCCATCTGCTCATATTTTTCATTCCTTCGTGCTATCTAACGCACAATTCAGCAAATTCGCAATCAACCTGTTAAAAATTCTTTACTGGCTAACCACCAGCTATCTAACCATTGCCCCAATCAAACTGACTGGTAACGTAAGAGAGAGCAAAGAAGACTTGCTTGCGCGTTTTATAGTTGTAAAAAGGGAGGAACAGAGATTCATGAGGAAAGGTGAAGGAGAAGGAAGGAAAATATAATGTAGGAAGATCATATGGATCCAAGGGGAGTGTTTGTAACCAATTGAACAATAGTGTGAAGGGATCACGGTTACTTTGCACACAACAATTTGATCTCTACAGTCACTCCAACTCGAAAAGATCCGCAAGGGTGCCGATGAAGACAGAAAACGACGTTACGAAACTTGAAGATGGCAAAGTAAGGACCAAATCTTAGATTCAATAAGATTAAGAAATATGAAAATGTGCGAAAGAGGGATCAAAAGAAAATTACGGTTGTTTAACATGGTGTGAAAAAATACGAAAATGAGCACTAAGAAAGTTATGCATGCAATGCGCACGTGTAGTGGATATCTGCGTAAGAATGAAAAGGTATCAAAATAGTTAATTAAATTACGAGTGAAAGTTATACCTAATTGCTAAGAATTTTTTTTTAATTGAAAAGTTAAAAATAAATTCAGGCGTGTTTGCTAAGGCGCAGAAAAATCCAACATGGTTGTATTCCTATCGCGGCTAAGTGCAAAATAAATGGCTTAGCATAAATTACAAGGATGATGACAAAATTGTATCAAATGATTCAAAATTAATATAGAATTCGAAAAATCGAGCCGTAGAGAAGTCTACCCATAACCAAAAAACTTCAAGGACGAGGCATACAAAACCATGTTGAATGCTTAAAACGGTAACTTAAAGATAATGTACAACCCATTTATAAAAAAAAATGACTCGGAGGCTAGGTTACCAGCCGGACCGCCCGGGTCCCGGGTGGCCAACCCGTGCAAGGACCAGGGAAGGTCTCAAAAAAAAAAAAAAAAAAAAATCCACAAAAAACTATGTTATGCAAAAAAATAAACTAAACAACTTTTGCCTCAGGGTCACATCAAAATTCTTTACCACATTTAGAATAAAAAATTATTTTTTATTTTTTTTTATTTTTTTATTTCTTTTTGGCCCGGCGGGGCAAGTGGACCCGAACCACTCTGGTAGCCTAGCTCGGAGGGGTATAAAACTTTGTGAAACACAATAAGCTTGCACGTCATGTATATAGTACACAGGGGGTTCCAAAAATATGCAATCTCCAGATTACACGAGACGAAGAAGAGGAGGGTGATTGCATAATAGCAGATATCAAGAAATCCTGCCAACCACCTATTTTATTATGATCATGGTCTTTCCTTTGAAGATTCCTTCAGGATGAATTATCTTATCCACATGAATCATATAACTTTGGTTTTTTATCAACTCAATTAGGCTAGGGTTTACCAAGGATCATCACTGACGTTTTATGACCTATGCTTGCGTAGGCGCCGTAGGGGGATAAGAAGAACAAATGTGAAAGGGAGGAGCGGATACAGGGATTTGGGGAAGGAACTGATCTTGATCATGTCCACTGCTCGAAATCTCAATCATAAAAGACGAACGATTATATCACATGGCCATGTGCGATCTTCCAGGAATGTTATCCAGAAAAGATCAATAGAGATAGGGTAAAGTTTTCATCACATGTCATTGGGCATGGATCATCGACTCTCTTACATCTGTTGGAATCAGGGTCGTTGTTATACAATAAAAATCGATGAGATTAAACTATCTTGATGCCATGGAAAACAGAAGCATATTTATACGGAGAAAAAGAAAATGAGAGTCGGGATTATGAATGTTCGTAGCAAAACGACGACTATCACGTTATCAATGGAAAGTTTTGGAAAAAATTGACTAATCATGATGAAAGTGTATACGAGGCGAAAGTTGTTTAAGTCGTAGAAAATCACAGGGCTTGCTCTATATGAGACGGAGACGAAGCTCGTGCCCGCGAAGATGGATATGAAGGGGAATGAGATCAAGATCGACGTTGTGGGCGAAAAAATTCATCACAATAATAGGAGTAAAGAGGATCTATATTTGCACTTTAACTATGGGTGGGAGACACAAGGGATTTTCCTTGTTGTCGATATGAAGGAGCGTTGGGGTGGGGTATTTCTTGAACCGATGGAGAAGAAGAGGGAAGATGAGGGGATGAAGGTTCGATGGAAGGAATTGAAGGGGGAACATGGGGATGGCATTGCGTCTCATAAAAAGGGGAAGGACGGGGAGGGGTCTTGGAGGAGGAGAAGCAGGAGAGAAAAGAGTAAGAAGAAGATTCTTCGGAAAGCCGTTGGACTCTTACGTGGTTGTCGAGAACCACCATTGTTGGTACGGCGGTTGAAGCCGATCGTCTCATATAAATAATTGAATAGTATGTACATAAAGTACTTTCCTGCAATGAAAGTCGATGCAGCGATGGTGTCAACCCCTGAAGAAGAGGTAGCAGAAGGTTGTGATCATCCATCAGATTGTCTAGGCACTAACATGTGTAAAGAGTGTCAGCAATTTGATGAAAAAAATATCGTACATTCGTGGATCATGATCTAACGTCACTGACGTGGCACATTTTCTGGAGTCAATCTAAAGATTCTGAAATCATTTGTGACAAGGTTCACGTTCCACACCTAGATGCAAAACAACTAAACTTTTAAATCTAGTTATTCCTACCCCGTATGTCAAAACGCAATGTGAAACAAAGTGAAGGACAAATTGAGACAATTAGTTGTGATAAGATCTCAATGTAATCTCCTCAATATGAAGGAAAATATTAGAGCAATGAGGAGAGTTGATGATAAAATGAAAGTTGGGAGGAAGGAAGAAGAAGGAGAGGAGAATGTAAGTAAAAAATTCAGATGGCATTGAACACAACGAAGATCAAGATGAGAGAGATTAGAAGGATCAGGATATGGCGCCTCTTGCACATGATCTAGTATCGCTCTATATTGACCAATGACCGACATATAGGTCGGAGGTACTACTGTCAGATGATCTCACTACTCGTTGTAGACGAGGCGTGCTCACGTAAGTCCTGGCGGATTGTTACTTGCTTGGATTGCACAAAGAGTTGAAGATCCCCACAAAAATCGGCGAAGAACCTAATCCTAGCCAAATAGTGTTTGGACACCAATATCCTATGGATCCCCAGTAAACTTTCGTAAAGGTTGAGATGGTGTCGTTGCGCAACGTTGATCTTGATGTCGGCGAAGAAACAACGATTGGTCTGGTGCTGAATACACTTCAGGAAGGCGTATGGAGCATCAAGATAGTTGATCTGTTGGAACCACAAACACTTATTGCACTTGAAGGAGTCTCGCTGAAATCTCCCACTAGTTAGTAAACTAAACTTTCTGGTTCATGGCGAATGAGGAGGAGAAAAATGATCGAGAGGTGAAGAAAGAGAGTCAGGGTCGCAATCATGATCCTTTATTGAAAGAGACAAAGAATAACAAGTAGAAAGTGGCTCGGAAGAGGGAGACAAGAATCATAAGTAAGAGACGTGACGAGCGATAGGAAGAGACTCAAGAGAGTTGTGACTTCCATCTACTTTGGACACTATCTAAATGGTGTTGGCGCCAGTAGAATCGAGTTCGACCATGGAAAAACAACTAGAGTACTTGGGAACCAGTATCTTGTCGCGAGCATGTTTCCTTACCGACACCATGATTCCAACATCTCTATTTCGGGCCTTGTTATTTCAGACCTGTACATCGTGGGTCAGTTACGTCATCCTCCGAGTCTATATCTTCTCAGCCGATATGGGAAAGGTTAATTCCGTAAGTTTCACGTACTGTTTTACATTGGTTTTCATTGAAGCTCGAGTATTACTACTCCTAGGTTAAGCGGAATGCCAAGCGTCCTGCATACCGATGCATGAAAAATTATTGGCCTGTGATTGAAAAAGGGTTATTAGGCTGATATATCATATTTACATTTATTTGGTACATCTGGCATGATGATGTCTATTATGTTCATACTGATACGTTGAAATGGACGAACCGCCTCAGTTGGGAATACCGTATTGGACGCCTTGGTCGGGGTCCGATCTTTGTCAACTGAAACGTCGCTCACCTTCGATGCCCTCACTGTGTAAAAGACCCCTACTCATGGAAAAGGTCTGTCTATTTGCTTAAGTTATATTCTAAAATATCTATATTGGTCTAAAGGATATTTGTGTCACTGAACTGGATTGGGTTAACTGACTTTAAAAGGAAAATATTTTTTAACTGTAAGAGATTTGGGAGTGTAAGAATAAAAGGGGTGGCAGTGAACATAGGGTTGACTTTGCGTGAATTCTGCAATGCGTTTTGATTTGTGCTCACATGTCAGTAAGAGATTGTTTATGCGAGAGATGGTTAACGGGTGCAAATATTTCCATGTCTCCTTTCAGGCAGTTCAACCACTTTAGGTTACTACACTTTTGGATTGTGTGTGGATTTATACATGGGGTTGTCTGAAACCGCCTTGAAGTTCAGACAGTTCAGCCACTTAAGGTTGATCCATTGCAAATGGTGGGATGGGGGTACTTGAAACCCCTTTCAGAAGCTTCAGCCATTTCAGCGGTTTCAGGTCCCTACCTGAAATTCCTGAAATGTCCTGAAGTGGTTGAAGTTTCTCAAAGGGGTTTCAGGTACCCCCATCCAACAATTTGGATGGGGGTACCTGAAACCCCGTTTAGAAGCTTCAGCCACTTCAGCGGTTTCAGGTCCCCACCTGAAATTCATAAAATAACATGAAGTGGCTAAAAAAACAGGCAAAAAAAAAAAAAAAAACCCATAAAACTTGTCCTGCRAAGCACCCGAAACTTCTGAAATGACCTGAAGTGTCTTCAGGTCATTTCAGCGGTTTCATACCACTTCAGAATCTTTCATTCTGAAATTTCAGGTGGTCGTTAACCGCGAGTGGTTTATGCCCTTCTCAATGGAAATACTTCTATTGGTAAACTTAGGTTCGTCAAGGCTCGACCAAAACACTTTGACGAAGAGTAACTTTTGTATACTTAGTTTGGATTATAAATTTTTCCTTTTTTCGATATTGAATAAATTATTGAAACGTCGAAGACCCCTTGGATTTGATGTTCTTTGAAAGACCAACATTCGCTCGTTTCACCGTTCCGTGCAAGGTGTCATTGTCACATGTGGGATGATGGAGGGACTTGGGTGATCTAGGAGGTGTGTGGGCCTGCAGCTCATTAACAACTTTGTGATTCTGTTCCGACCAATTTGGCATCATCTCTGGAATGCTCTTTTATAATTTCATTTGGATTTGGCGTGCGCAACATCTGTCCTACGGCAACACGTCGGGTTAGTACCTAAGCGGTTGGTCCAAGTTCTTTACACTTATTGGGACAATTGGAAATTGGTTCAAAACTGTGTAGCATCGCGTTTGGGCTCGGTGACAAAACTCAAACGCTCGGTAATGAGCTTGAATGTGACCCAAAATTGGCCAAGCCCGAACATTTTTGATAGTATTATTATTATTATTATTATTATTGTTATCATTATTATTATTATTATTATTATTATTATTATTATTATTTTATTATTATTATTATTATTATTATTATTATTATTATTTATATAGGGGTTGGGGAGGTCTGGGGGGCCATTGCCCATCACTCCTGAACATACACACATGCACACACACGCACACACACACACACACACACACACACACACACACACACACACACACACACGAGGAAACTGGGGGTCTTTTTTTTTCTTTTTTTTTTTTTTTTTTTTGTGCTTGACCGAACGTGTTCGGTTCCCGCTTGGCCGAGCGTCCAAACATGTTTGGATGCTCGGTAGGCCACCAAACATGTTCGGTGTGCTACACAAGTTCAGAAGTTTAATTGTCACTTCGGACCTTCATGTTTGTTCCTTCTCCTTTCGGAGCAATTTCTCACCTTAAACCAAAAGTACTTGGCCCGTACATGGGCTGCGGGCTTGCCCGTTAGCGCACCTTTACTGTTGGGAGTCATCTAAGTCCAACGCCCGGTAGCTGCAAAAACGGTGGGCAAAAATACTTCATAAAAAAGGAAAAAGAGAACCAAAGAAGTTGAAATAACATTAAAAAATACGAAAAACGAACACGGGAAAACAAAAATATAAAAAAAAGAAAAACAAATGCGCTCTCTCACAGAGAGAGAGAGAGAGAGAGAGAGAGAGAGAGAGAGAGAGAGAGAGAGAGAGAGAGAGAGAGAGAGAGAGAGAGAGAGAGAGAGAGAGAGAGAGAGAGAGAGAGAGATRWMAAAAAARAAAAAATGAACAACTCAGAGTCTACAGCTATGTACTTGTATTCAAACGTGCGCCTGGATATTTGCGACCCCGCCAGCCATTGCGCCCCACACAATGTCGCGGGCCCAACAGGAATAGCGTTTTCCCCACATTGGCAGTTGGGCCTCACGGGAGCTTTGCGCGAGAACCGGCTTACACTTTAATAAGAGTATAGACGAAGGTAAATACCTGCACATTGGGCGGAAGGTGTAGCAAGTGGAGGGAGTGTGATTTTGGTTCAACAGGGCTCTAAATTGACCCCGGCCCGCCATAGGGGTGGTATCGGTCTGTGATTTCCTTCAACGAGTTTATCCGTCAGATTAGATAGGTCTGCTAATTTGCTTCGGAGTAGAATTACATTTGTAGATTAATTGCATGCAGATGGTGATTAGTTAGAGAGCCTTTGCCTAGCGGAGGCAGTGGAGTAGGTTCTTGTTTTTTAGGAGGCGGGTTCTGGCCGGTGGCCTTTGCGCCCTCTGACGGGATGTTTTTGCTTTTGGGAGGTTTTTCTAGGCTTGAGGCAGTTTTAGGGTTGTGAGATTTCTTTAGGCCTGTGGCAACTGTTCTATTTGTTTTGGGGTAGTGAGGTTTCCCAGGCCGATGGCATTTTTTCCTTTTCCAGGATTGGGAGTTATCAGGACATCCGTCTGGTTTTGGCCATTTCTGTCTCTGGAGATACTCCGACGCTGTCCACCGATGATGGGCAGCGGTCCCAGTCTATTCCTTCCGCTCTTTCTGGGTTGTTTGTTGAGGATTCCCAGCCTCTCCTTTTTTTTTTGTTTTTTTTTTTTAAAAAAAAGGGCTACGGTCTTGAGACATCATCATTGAGCTCACCGGCCTCAGGCAATTTTTTTTTATAATTATTATTATTATTATTTATTTATTTTTTGGGAAAAATGCAATTACTTATATCAACAAGAAGAGGCCGAAGACCTCACAATTCAACCCGGGGGTATCTGACAGCATCAGCCAACTTAGCTTATAGGCATTTGCCTGCGGAACCCAACACTACCGAGTTCCCATCATCTAATTCAGATCTTGAACTGATCTATGATTGCCTGCGAGCCCCATTACTGTACTGACTACCGGTAGCCAGCTTACAACACCAGCTGGTAGATTTATCCAAGGTTTAAGTTATAGTAGAGCAAGATTGAACCTGCTTTCCTATTTGGTTGAAGTATTAAAACTTTGAATAGCAGGTTGCCACAGATATTTCACAAAAAAAAAAAAAAAAAAAAAAAAAAAAGAACTTTGACCCGAAGCCAGTGAGGAGCAGTTGCTAGTACCTACTTTCCCCCAACTAAGCTATCTACACTCTGCTAAGTCAGGGACTATACGATCAGGGCGCAAAGGACCAAGATCTGGTCCGGAACCTACCAACACCCTCTTAAACCACCACTACCCCCGCTGTCATAAATTTGGGGGACCACCGCGTCCCTACAGAACCGAGTGTACCTGGTACGTGTGTGTGTGGGGCACTCTTACTAACTAAAGGTAGACCCCACCGAGTGCCCTCGTACCGGGCCACCTAAGACAACCTATCCTCCCTCTTTTTTTTTTTTTTTTAAAGATAGTTCAGGGTGTTGTAGAGGTTGTAACAGCACTCTTGAGAAGTGTAAGAACTAGGGAGTGCATCGAGTTTTGTTGAGATGCGGTGGGGGTGATCGGCTGGTTGACCGGTGGAAGGTACTGAAACGGTTGTACGGGGGTAGCCTTGTGGATTGCTGCTTTGGGAAGAAAGAGTTGAGGTATGCTCGTGAATGGTTGAAAGGCGGTGTGACTATTCTGATCGATCCTATTATTTCTTTTTTGAGCCGTTCGCTTGCCTTAAAAGGTCCGTTAGCCTCCTTCCTTAGTAATCCTTCTAAACGGTTGGAGCTCAAGCTTTGGGATTTTGATGTTCTGATTGCTTCTTACACTGTGGTACGTATGTTCAGTGAGAAGCTAACTAGATTTCGGCTGCGTTGTCTTCTTTCTCATCATTTGTTGGCAAGATTTGGGGTTCATGTGCGGAAGCGGCTGATTGTGCGAATTGTATACGATGATCGTATTTGTAAATCGGGGGTTCGAAGACTGTGTGCTAATATTGTTGCTAGTCTCAATGTTCCACAGAGCTTGAAAGGGATGGTGGTACGACGCATGCGCGTCGTGTGGTGTCGAAATAAAAGCGTTGGTGATATTATCCACAACTTTCGGGGTTTTGCTAAGTCCAGTCTCGCTGCCTGTTCTTGTACTCATGCGGATAGTTCTCTTCCGCTGGTCGATGGACATGTGTCATGTCGTGTCAACGATTTGCCGTCGGTATTCCCTTTGTGGTTTCATAATTTGAAGAATTTGGTTCGACCTTCTAAGACTCGGTTGGTAGCGAGTATACGATCGCAGATTGTTTCCTCCTGTGAGTCTCATCCTTCATTGCCCACTCCTGACTCTGAGTGCGGTTTGTCTGGTCTTGTAAAAAATTGTTTAGTTAGCAATGACCGGGATGATGCTTCTGATCAGATCATTTGCGAAGATGATGTCACCTCCTTCAGATTTGTCCTACGGGGCATGGTATGTAATCCCCTTGATCATAATATGGGAGACACTTATGTCTGCTGCCCTGTTCATTATCGGAAAGGAATGAAGAAGCTGTTTTTTGGTAATCCTGCTTTGCAGGTGTGTACAGATGATGAAGGGGAATTGCTTCGTGATTGTGAGCAGACGTATACGTCGAAAGGGCTATCGATTGTTGCCCCATGGAAGAAGAAAGGTAAGTTGGGGGAAGCATACTGTTTGCCAAAGCACAAAGACGTTTCAAGATGGCGGCCAATTTGTCCATCCTCCCCGAGTGTTCTGCAACAGGTGGAAGGATTGTGTCCCGTGTGGTCAACGCTCTGTTATGGAATCTTCCTCGTGATAGTAACCTCAACCTTCACAGTGCTGACGAATTGCTTACCAGAATCAAGGCTGCTAACCGGGGACTGACTAACCAAGATATGATTTTGGGGGCCTCCTTTGATATCAAGGAGATGTTCTCTAACTCGCCTCATGACTCTATTCTCTGGGCACTGGCGTGGGTAGTTGACTTTTGGCGAGAGAAGAACGTGGTTGTTGTCGGGGTGCGTAAGCAAGGGAAAGGTGCGAAGTTGTTGACAGGAAGGGCTGAGATGGGGTGGAGGTGTGTCTCCTTGCAGACTGTGCTGAGTTTCATTTCCGTTGAGCTCGATCATACCTATGTTCGTGCTTCGGGTTGTTTGCTGCGTCAAACGATTGGGATTCCCATGAAGGCGTCAAGTTCGGCGTTAGCGTGTTTACTATGTGCCTATAACGAGTTTTTGTTTTTAACCGGTCTGGGGGCTGACCGAAGACTGTTCCGAGGATTCAGGTTAGTTGACGATGTCTCTGTATTTATTATGTGCAAGAGCGATGACAGGTTTTCGTATTTGAAAGGATTGCGGCTTATTGAATCATTTAAGCATTGTTACAACGACAACTTGGTTTTGGAACAAACCAATAACGGTAACTGTTGGGATTTCCTTGGGTGTGTCCCTAAAGTGTTTGAAGGGAGGAAAGGGGTCCTTTGCTTTCCGTTAATGAAGAACCAGAGGAAAGACGTCAATGGAAGGTTGAAAATTCAATGTATTCAAGACTTCGTGTCGTTCACAAGCCGTCAGCAGAAGCTGGCGGTTATTAACTCCTTCCTGCATCGTGCAAAGGCATATTCGACTGTCGAGGGTATGGTGTTTCCCTTTCTGCTGTCCTTAAAATGTGAACTATGGAGGAGGGGGTGTCCTGATGTGTTCTTTGATTCTGCTGTAACTCATTTCTCAAGGAGATTCGGCGGTTTGTGGGGCGACTGGTTGCCCTTTCTAACCGGGTGGGGTCGTGTGTTGAAAGAAGTGAAGTTCTTCGAGGACTCTCGGTTGTAGGGGGTCATTTTTTCTATGATGTTTCTTGTCTTTTTTTGCAGACTTCCGTGGATAAGGGTCCGGGGTTTTTTACTTTTTTGCATTCTCGATGCCTCAAGGTGTACTTGACGAAGGAACTGTGAGTCGAACTTGGTATTTGGAGGTAGTTTCTGGTTCGTTCTTTGATTGTAACTTGGGCTTGAACTCAGTACCTGTGACTTTGCCTATGAATTTTTCTGTGTTCTTCTGGTAGTTAGGTTGGTGAGTGTTTTGGAACATTTGGTCCTGTGTGGATGGGTATTCGAACCTGGGTCGGTTCTAACCGCGTATGGGAGAAACAGTGATTGAGAGTTGGAACTTTCGATTCGATAGTGGTAGGTTTGGTTGGTTTTTCTTTCTCTTTCTTTCTTTTTTTCATTCGCTTTTGAGGGTTTCGAACTGTCGTTGGAGTCTGGGTTCTATTTGCGGCTGAGTTGCATGGACTGGTTTAAGCGTTGATGACGTCCTGTCTTCAGGTGGCTTTCTTAGTATATATAGTCCTATTAGACTAGTGTCCACCAAGCGACTTTAGACCCCTGAAGAGTCCTGGTTGGAGGCCAGGCTAAAACCGGTCGGGTCGTACGCCTGTCGAGGACTTTGTTTCCGACCATCGTGCTTCATGATTATTTTTTCGCAATTTAGTCGTGTTCGGGACACCTATCTACTCTTGGTGTGCTTCTACTTCTTCCTCTACCTCTCCTTCTACTCATTCTTCTTCTTCTCCTCTCCCTCTTTTCGCTCTTCGTGTGTGTACTGTTGTGCATTGGGATCGTATTATGCCATCAATTTTGTCGTCGCTTATAGCGTGACATACAGTTACTAGGCTTACATTAACCTATCCTCCTAATCTGTTTAGCATTACTCATCCGTCCAGAATCCAAGCAGGGAATGCGACTGTCTTTACCCGAATAGAACGCGGGGTCTTTATCGCTGCATCTGGACTGAAAGTTGGGCCAAATGCAGCTATAATGACCCGGCGTTGCTCTCCCGTTGTGTTCACTGTGACCAGCTGATCACTCCTGGCCCAGGGTCTCTGGAACCATCTCCTTTGGGCTCTGTTGCCCTCCCCTGTCTTCACTTTTCTCCTCCAATAGACATTGATGGCTTGTTTCAACCCCATCTTGATCCTCTTGCTTTCATTATCTGAGAGTGTTTTCTTCTCAAATCTCGTTCTGTTCCTGTCCACCTAGATAATTTCACAGATGATTCCCCTTGCCACATGGGCTATGTACCCCCAGCCCTTCTTGCCTTTTTCCGCCCGCCAGGGGCCAGGTCCCACTTACACGACCGCAGATAGCAAAGATCAACAGGACCTCGCCCCAAATTTGCTGGAAGGAAGCCCAGAATCACCCATTCTTCATTCCACTCCACTCCTCCTCCTCCCATCTCCTCCCAATCATGTTTCCACCAACTCCAGAGGTGCCTTGTTGACTCAAACGGCCAATTGCAGCCGTTGCAGCTTAGCTCTCTTTTTTTTTTTTTTTTTTTTTTTTTTAGGACAAATGCTCCAGTCTAGCGGTTGCAGCTCAGCTCAACACTCATCCCTCTGAAATATTTGGTTTTACTCATCAAGTTCCACCAACTGGGTTCGAACACGGGTCTGCATTTCAACAGTTCAATGGTGCACCCACTGAGCTAGGCCTCTCTGCTTTTGGCGGGTACCATCCTCCTCCCATATCGGGGTTCAGACATAGAGGGGTCCAAGGCTCTGTCATTGCACAGCCCTTCCAAGATAGCCATACTGTGTGTGCCCAACTGCCATGCGGCAACGGGCAGCTCTGTCTTTTGTCGTTGAGCTGCGTATGGCCAGTTGGTATAGCTTGTCCTCCTGCCACGTGGCTAGCTCCGTCTTCTCTTGGCGCGCAGTGTTTTCCACGTGTGTGGCCATACTGTTGGCGTCTGCGACACAGCCACTGGGAGCTATCTTCGTCTTGGCGCGAGGTGGAGCCTTGCATTCTTGGCCACGCGATGTGTGTTCGCTCATCGGGATTGAACGTGCGACGTCTGGCGTGACAGGGTAGCCATAAAGGTGGTATACTGTCAGTACGTCGGTTTGACAGGTCAGCTGATGGCTCAGCTCATTCCCGTCTGTTCGTCATCTGTCAGGCTCCCTCCATATTCCTGGCCGCCTCCCCCTCCTCCTCCTCCTCCTCCTCCTCCTCCTCCTCCTCCTCCTCCTGCTTTTCCTCCTTGTCTCCTTTTCCTCCTCCTCCTCCTGCTCCTACTCCTCCTCTTCCTCCCCTGCTTATTATCATCGGACTAACCAGCCCAGGTAAATTCAATCTTGTGTCTAATTGGACATCGGGTGGCCTTTTCAGCCCAGGGTGGCCTTTATTTATTGCCTTCAGAGAACCCCCAATGGGGGATCACCCCTGCTTATCGATCACCTGGTGGTGAGCGATTTATTCAAATTTTGGGTCCTATTTTTATCTAGCCCGTTCTCTCCTTCGTCTTTCTGGTCTGGCTTCAGATTGTCCTCACCTTCTTCCCCTTTTCCTACATCCATAGTATAAGGGGCTCCTCCTCCTGCTCCTCCTGCTCCTCCTCCTCCTCGTCCTCCTCCTCCTCCTCTTCCTCCTGCTTCTTCGTCTTCGGTGATGGCTCTCCTTGTGGTCCTCCGTCGCCATCTCTCTCCATTGATAACGTTGTGCTTTGCTTCCCCCTCTTGTTCCTCCCCCCCTCCTCCTCCTCCCCCCTCCTGTTTTCCCTGTTCTCTCTGTCTCCCCTCTCCTCCCGTTCCCCCCTCCGCTCCTCCGCTATACTTTTCTTTGTAGATTGACGAATAGATCGGTAAGCTGCACCCCCCAGAAGGAGGGGGAAGGGCGGGAGGAGCGAGCGATTATCGCATTTGGGAAGGTGATTGGAACACGTAGAATAGCTTCTCTTTTTTTTTTTTTTTTTTTTCTCTTCTTAAGCGTCACGGCATCTTTCATGAAAGATCGGCCATGGTTCATCGCGAAATGGGTACCGACTTTTTTTTTTTTTTTTTTTGGTACCCACCAATGTGACGTGATCAAACAAACCGAATTGTTTTTTGACAGAGAAAGAGAGGGAACCCCAGCCGTGTGGCTGTATGGTACACACACACATTCAAGGGTTAATAAATATGCCAATCAGTTCGAATCCTTTTTTTTATTTTGTAATTATTTTTTTAAATTTTAATCAGTTCGAATCCTTATGCATACAAAAAAGGGAGTGAGACGAATAGAGAGAGGACGACGGAGAAAGGAGAGAGAAGAAGGGAGTGAGGAATGAGCGGACGTAGGGAGGGTGCGCGGGAGGGTGGAAGAGATGAACGTTGGGAGGGGTAGGGTCTAGTAGCTGTGATCCTCCTCCTCCTTCCATCTATTATCCTATTAATATATTCTGTTTGGTCAAACGATTTCCAAATTAACATCTCTACCCTGCAGCCCCTTCAGCCCACCACGAATCCCTTCCGGAGGCGTTCTTTTTTTTTTCCGGGGGGGGGGGGGG
>BFEA01000068.1:1888584-1892749 GCA_003427395.1 Chara braunii
GGGCATCATGCCCGATGTAACCTCTGCCAGTAACCTCTCTCTCTGAAGAAGAAGAAGAAGAAGAAGAAGAAGAAGAAGAAGAAGAAGAAGGTAGGAGGGAGGAGAGATGGAGACGAAGAAGAAGAAGAAGAAGATCTCATCCTCCGCTCAGTTTCACCTGCATGTATCCGCTGCCATGTACTGACCGTCGTCGTCGTCATGTGCAGGTCGCCGGCGTGGAGCCCAGCTATGGCGCCAGCCCGGCTATGGCCGCTAGCGCCCTGCTGCCCAACAGCGCTCCTCACCTCTCAAGGCCCGCGCATGCCCCGGCCAGCAGATGTGCAATGCAGACACTTGCGTGCGAGTGCAGCAGATTGTGTGCGCATTGCCTGCCTAGGCCAGAATGCCCTTCCCTGACTGGCTTGCTTCCTATATGGAAGTGGCAGCTGCTGCTGGACTCCCTGGGCCTGGCCGTGGAAGTTTCCAATAGCTTCTGGTTGGGCCCCATTGTCCGTGCCCAGGCTGATCTGGACAGTTGAGGGCCTGGGCCCTTTTCAGTTGGGCACACCCAGAAATTTTCAGGCTTTGAATATTTGCTGCATTTGCACTGGCCCACGAGGTAGATACGACGACAATGCTGCTTTCTCATTGGCCCGTGGCCACTTCGTGATGTGTCGGCCTCACAATGCGTGTGCCCAGGGCACAACCACTCGGGCCCTGGGCTCAACTGCCTGGCGCGGTTGCATCTTTTGGAAGAGCCCAAGGTAAGGCCCAGGTTGTACTTAAGCCAAATGTCATGCAGCAACTTGTTTGAGACCCGCTTTGGCAATCATCGCCCATACGGTGAGTTGTGATTATTACCGATCCCCTTGTGACGAAGGGAAGCGATTGCCATGGACATCACCAGGCCGTTTCCCAAGCACAAGACCGGCGTGGATGGGATTTTCACTGTGGTCGATCGTCTCACCAAGTTTGCCATGTTTTTGCCTTGCCGCTATCACGCCCAAGTCATCGGAGTTGGCCGAGGTTCTTTAGGCCGGTTGGGTTCGTACCAAGGGTTACCCCAAGGAGATCGTTTGCGACCTCGACACTTGGTTCATGTCCGATTTGTGGTTTGCGCTCATCAAACGTTTGGGCTCATCTCTCAAGCCGAGTTCGGCTCGCCACTCCCAAACCGATGGCCAAATGGAGAGGGCGCAAATGTCAAGTTGGAGGCTGCCAGATATCAAGTTGGCATACAACTCGTCCATTCATCCGGCTATCGGGATGTTGCCTTTTGAGTTCGAGCATGGCTCGCTGGTCACTTCTCTGTTGGACACGATTATCCCATAGGTGGCCGAGAGTGACGACCATCTTCTCTTCATTCGGCGGATGCAAAAGCTTCTTGTCAAGGCACGCGACCAGATGTCGAAGGCCCAACAATGTATGAGCCAATAGGCCAATCGCCAGCGTCTTCCTTTTCCATTCCTCGCCGGCGACCTCGTGTGGGTCTCCGCCGCGGAATTCAGCCTCGAACAAGATATCTCTCGCAAACTCCTTCCGAAATGGATGGGGCCTTGGCTCATTGTGGCACCCACTGGGCATGCACCGAAGGACCTTCGTTTGTCATTCAGGTGCCTGCCCATTTGCCCGTCTACACTGTGTTTCATTGTTCTAAGCTAGCTCTGTTCGTTTCAGCGGACACGATGACTTTCGCGGGCGACGATCGCAAGACCCGCCCTCCATGTACAGTTTTTAGGAGGTTGGCGACATTATCTCCCAGCGACGCTACGACAACAAGCAGACAGAGTACTTGGTACATTTTTCCTATTGCATCCATAAGGCTGACCGTTGGTTGACCCGTGCGATACTTCAGGCAACAGCCCCCGACGTTCTCACACGTTACGAACGCAAGTTACAAGGCAAGCCGGTACCTTCGGCTCCACGCCGTACCCGCGTCCAGGTTCCACCATCGGATCGTCAGCATCACCCTCGACTCGGCTTGATTTCATAAGGAGGGGGGGTTGTTATATGCTGAGCCTGCACATGGGCCCCATTTCAGGGGCCCGACAGTTGGGGCCCCCAGGCCGCACGCCCTTCGAACATACGCCCTGGAGGCCCACGGGGGCCCTTAGGCCGCAGGTATTGATTTGAGACAACATTTATTTATTTATTAGCAGCTGTCCTATTTTTGTCTGTTCAGGTGTCATTTCGGACCAGCCGGCAGGCCCTTCTGGACCAGGTGCAGGGTCTGGACGTCCGGTCAGGACCCAGATCCGAGAGGCCCACGTTTTTGGGCAGGAAAACGGTCGGCCCAACACTACAAATAGCTGGGCCATGGCCAATGCAGACACAGTTCGTGTAGCTCACTTCTTGGGCGACATGCTGTTGGAGCAGCGCGACAGCGCTGCGTAGAGTAGAGGCGTAGGTAGGAGATGAGGCGGTGGTCATACCTGCTGCGGGGGACTTACCTGGCGCCATAGCTGGGCTCCACGCCAGTGACCTGCACATGACGACTACGGTGGTCAGTAAATGGCAGCGGATACCTGCAGGTGAAACTGAGAGGAGGACGACATCTTCTTCTTCTTCTTCTTTGTCTTCATCTCTCCTCCTTCCTACCTTCTTCTTCTTCTTCTTCTTCTTCAGAGAGAGAGAGGTTACTGGTAGAGGTTACATCGGGCATGATACCCAGGATCTGATCCGACATTTTTGTGGCAGACATTGATTGGACATTCAGCGGGGAGAGTATTTTTGGACTTCGCTATTGCAATCTTGGTCTTCTCCCTCACCTCCATCTTCGTCTCGCCTCTCCCCCCATCAATCATCCGTGGTATCTCCCCCATGTGTGTGTACAAGGAGGAACCTTTCTTCTGTGTATGCGGTCCCTCCTTCTCTCACATGTGGATGTAGCGTCAGTCTCTGATAGGTCAGGTCATATCTTTGAGTCTTCCGTTGCGCTACATTGTGCTATTTTTTGTATGTATCTGGATGTACATTGCTTGTGGATGCTTTGCTGACATTGCATTGTCCATTCGATTCCTTTTCATCACTCTGCGGATCCTTGGCTCCCCATACATTGCTCGACTGAGCATGTATCACCCTCTGATGTTTCAATGTTTGTAAGATACCCTTTCGGGTTAAATCTTTGCGCAATACCCCTGCCAGGGTTTTAGCAAGTATGCGCTCTGCCTCTCTCCGCACACAGCCTGTGCCCAAATTGTTTTTAACCTGGTTTGCCCCCAACTGGGGTGGCCAAGTTTGTGAAATACCCCTACCAGGGGCTTAGCAAGTATGCATTCTGCCTCTCTCCGCACACAGCCTGTGCCGAAATCGTTTTTCACCCAGTTTGGCCCCAACGAGGTTGCCCAAGTTTGTGAATTACCCCAGCCATTCATCTGCCAACCTGTCGGAACGGGACGCCCTGAACTCCAAATTTCGAGGGTCATGGGAATCATGCCCGCGCAGTCATTTCCCTACGCCAGAAAGGTGATCTCACTCGACGCCTCCGCTCCCTATGCTAAGTTTCTTCCATCACCCCCTCTATTCATCCTTGCCCCATTCCATTCCACCCCCTATGTTGCCACGTCGGTGTCCTTCTTCTCCTTCAACGACGACCTACTCTAGCCGCTTCTGCGGTCCTTCTTACATAGTACTTCTCATTTGTGTGTGTGTGTGTGTGTGTGTGTGTGTGTGTGTGTGTGTGTGTGTGTGTGTGTGTCCGCACGCGCACAATATATATAGATAGATAGAGAGAGAGAGAGAGAGAGAGAGAGAGAGAGAGAGAGAGAGAGAGAGAGAGAGAGAGAGGTGAGTGAAGGAAATCACTTTCATTGAAGGCAAGGACGGTGGTGAGGGGTGCCTGAGGAAGTATGTGGAGGAGGCGGCCAAACAGGAGGTGACGGCGCACGTGGGAAGGCACAGAGAGAGAGAGAGAGTGTTACGGACTTCGCCAGGGCTCGATCCCTAGTCTATCTTTTTGCTGTTTCAGCTGCATCCCGTTTTTGGCCTGGCACCCTTTTTCCAAACCCCTCCTTTGGTACCGCAGGATTTTGGACAACTGGCGCCATGCTGCAATTCGGGCGCCACTTTCAAATACTGCATTTTTCAGTTCTGCCCTCGGGGCCTTTGCAGAAATGCCCCTAGTACCGTACGTGTCTCCGGTACTTATACCGGCTCCCCGTACGGTACGGGGACCAGTCTCGTACCA
>BFEA01000068.1:1930960-1941266 GCA_003427395.1 Chara braunii
TCCAGATGGACGGTTCAGCCCCAACCGGCGGGCGGCAGCCTCAAGAGCGCCGCCAGGCCCAAACGATAATGCCGTTTGGGCCTGCTCGTTGGGTACTGGTCCAAGATCAGGCCCTGAGGGCCTGTACTATCCCAAGGTCGGGCCTTTAGGCCCTGATGTGTCCCTCCGACCCTAAGTCGGGTCCGGTAGGGCCCGTGTGCGTCGAAGATGTAACACACACACACACACATACACACACACACACACACAGAGCACCACACACACACAGGCAAATGCCACATATGCAATTCTGTCTCAGATTGCTCCAATCCAGCACATGACCATCATCCACATGGGGCTTTACGCACAGGCCATGACATTCCTGGTACCATTTCTTCCTCTTCTTCTTCGTCTTTTTTGTGGGAAGGCAACGGTGGCCACATTAGAAACAAGTTCTGCATCGGCAAAAAGAACACCTGCCGGCAAAAAACACAGCCATCGAGTTCGAAAAGGCAATAGAAGCAGCTCGGCACTTTGTAATAAGCGTGGATGTCATAACTACAGGGGCGGGCCGTGGTGTCCAGACGGTCTGAGTTCAAAAAAGGGGAAAAAGAATGCCGTGGTGTCTTGACGGCCTGAGTTAAAAAAAGGGGAAAAAGAATACCGCTATTTTTCACGAAAACCCACATTTCAAACTCGCGCCATGAGCAAAGTGCCATTCAGTGTTTCCTTTTAGCCTTTTCGAACTCGAAACCAGATTCAAACGTACTTCTTTCTGGGTTTTTTTTTTTTTTTTTTTTTTTTTTTCCCTTCCGACTCAGACCGACTGGCTGAATGATATACAAACTTATAAAGTGTATAAACTTACTATAAAGTACTATAAACCATTGGTTACTAGGGCCAGCCACCTATGGATAAATCTTGAGGCTGTCACCATTTGTTTCGTCGTAAAGTGTAATATATCCCTGTCGAAGTTTGGATCGACGGGTGCTGAATAAACCTGGATGTCAACTTGAAAGTGAAGACTGATTTACGCAGGTTGCAGACTTTGAGAAAATGATGTGGGGGCCACTGGGTTGATTGCTGACAGGACTTTTGAGGTTCGAAGATAGACGGGACGGGTATGCCTTCAACTACCCCGATGATTGGGTAGAGGTCAGAGGGGCTGGAGCGGATATCTTCTACCGAAGCGCCTTTGATCCTGATGAAAATCTGTTTGTCAGTATCAGCTCGCCGTCGTCGTCAAATTACCAATCGATCAGCGACCTTGGAACACCAGAGGAAGCCGGCAAGAGATTCCTGAAGCAGTATCTTACGGAGTTAATGTCGACGCGCCTGGGTGTGAGGAGAGAATCGAAGTTGTTGAGTACTCGGCAGCGCACAACACCGGTGTGCACCCTCCCCTAGCTCGCCTCCCTCCTCCCTCCTCTCCCTCCTCTCCCTCCCCTCCCTCCCCTGAGTTCTTCCCTCCCCCCTCGGCGCCACTGTTTTGTACATTTTTGCATACATATTAGTATATTACGCCCTTGTAAGTAATCCCTGTTTGACTCTTGTCAAATGATCTCAAACCTTTTTTTTTTTTTTCCCTGTGTCAAATCGCTTTCTGCGACTTTTCCTGTTGTCAAGTTCTTTTTTTTTTTTTTCCAGCTCACTTTYTTTTTCTATAAATTACGCCCAAAAAAAGGGGTCGGCCACCCCACATAAAGACCGGGTCTTGGAGCTTTGCCCAGTGTTATGCTTTTGACGAGACCCAATGGGACCCGGATCGAAGTACCACTCATAACGCAAAGCTGTGATTCTACTTCCAGGGCTTAAACCCTAAACCCTAGTTGCTCCTTTCTTACCCCTACGTTCCCTACCTCTCCGCTTTCTTGCTCTATCCTTGTGTACTCCTCTCCATCGTCACAGCAGTTTAGTGATCCCCTAAAAGCCTAAACTTGTAGTAGCACACATAACTACCGCTACAATGCTAATTTTTGCATTGAACCTTATACCCTAGTTATTCCCATCATAACCCCTTACTTCCTACTTGTACCACACTACTTTCTTTCTCTAGCCATGTGTTACAAACAAATTTTCAATACAAAATTCCACAAGGAGACAATACCATTTATTTGCGACCAAAATGAAGGAGATTGGGAAAGAATAAGACAAGGGAAGAGGAAGAATCGTGAATGGAGGAAGAAGATTATGATAAACAGAAGGTGATACCGAAGGCTCCTCTCCCTCAACTCGCCTACATCGCTTCTCACTCATCACCTCCACCATCAGCTCATTAAACCACCAGTGCATCCGAAAAAGCAGATAGAGTCTCTCCTAAAACTTCGGAGGTCATGGACCGTCGAGGAAATGAATCGGCGGCTCATGGCCTCCTATAGTTTTTAGGAGAAGCTCAATCTCTTTTTTCGGATGTACTGGTGGTTTAATAAGAATACAAGACAGCAATGAATTTAGAAGTCGGACTCAACGTCCTACCAGACATCCGTTAAATTGTGACAATACAGAGAAGGGTAATTAGCATATGGCCCCCCTGTGCAAGGATAACGCGCACAAATCGAGAAATGGTCCAAGTTAAAAAAAAAAAAAAAAAAAAAAAAAGTCGGAATCAATGATGAAAATCTGTTTGTCAGTATCATGGCCTCTGTTTTCGCTATTCACTCTCCACGCAGGCGATTTTGTGATACGCCCCCTGACAGGAGTGCCAGGAGCGCAGCCTGGCCGAAACGCGTCGGGGAATTTGCGCGTTGCAGCTGAGAATTGTACATGCGGGATTGGAATGAATTTTATCATGACGTGTACGAGAAGCAGTTTATGGCCTCTTTTTTCACTATTCACTATTGACTCTCCTCCTCCTCCTCCTCCTCTTCTTCTTCTTCTTCTTCTTCTTCTTCTTCTTCTTCTTCTTCTTCTTCTTCTTCTTCCTCCTCCTCCTCCTCCTCCTCCTCCTCTTCTTCTTCCTCCTCCTCTTCTTCCTCTTCCTCCTCTTCTTCCTCTTCCTCCTCTTCCTCCTCCTCTTCTTCTTCTTCTTACCATGGACAACCACTTGGCCCCTCCTCCTCCTCCTCCTCCTCTTCTTCTTATTCTTCTTCTTATTCTTTGTCTTCTTCTTCTTCGTCACTGCTGCTGCTGCTCGTCACTATCTTGTTTCACGTTATCCGCATCGCCATCGCCATCGCCATCCCGGCCATCGATAATAAATTGGCCAATTTCAACAAAACGACAATCATAATCGATCTCATCATGGCCGCTCAACTCAGCATGCAGGAAAGTCTCTCTCTCTCTCTTCTCTCTCCTTGTTCTCGGTCTCACCTCACAGTCGTCGCTCGTCTCTCAGAATGTCTTCCTCTCTCTCACACTGCAAACTATGGCCATGGCACCCAGCGCCGTTGGCTACACTGCACTACGCTCTCACTGACAAGGTCCCCTCCCCAACGCATTAGGCGCAGCGCTTCTCAATGAGTGTCTTCCTCTCTCTCACACTACAAACTATGRCCATGGCACCCAGCGCCATTGGKTACACTGCACTACGCTCTCACTGACAAGGTCCCCTCCCCAACGCATTAGGCGCAGCAGCGCTTCCACATTGAGTGCCCCGCACATTGTGTTGAAGTCCAGGAGCTGCTGGACTTCTATACTTTGCTGATCCGCCTTCCAGGCATCTTCTGCTGGTCACAGGCTGGCTCCCCTTTCCTTTGTTTGCTGCTTCCAGAAACTTGATGGATTCTCCTTGGATATGGCTGTAACCTGGCCTAGCGACCTGCTTGGCATGCCTAAAGATCTACTTAACCAGCCTACCTCGGCTTCCGAAGTCATTGTATAAACCAGATCTTCTCTTCTAGAGGACTTGTGAATATGGTACGAGTGGCTGGAACCACTAAGGGAACTCGGAATGGACTTGGGACTAGGATCTGGGACTTGGGACTGAGACCTGGGACTCGGGACCGCAGTCTGGGACTCACGACTGGGGCCTGGGACTCGGGACTCTGTGAATCCTTTCAGTACTGACTTGGGACTGGGGACTGGTGCTCGGGACTGGGGCCTGGGACTAGGGACTCTGTAAATCCTTTCAGTACGTCTATTCGGGGGAAGAAGATGATTGCTATTTTGGGAGTGAAGGTGGTCCTTGTCTGTTGAATGGATCATGCGACATTGTGACAGGCCCTGTGTTCACCCAGGGCACGGTCCCACCATCCACGGGATAAGATGGTGCACTACCCGCGTGACGGTTGTGGGACACTTGAACCTACCCTCCCCCCCTAAAAAAGGTAGAGAGAAAGAATGTTTTGGGTGCTTCACATCTGGCATGGGCAGTTGTAGAATGTATTGTGGCCATAGTTTGGGTCCATGTAACATTTCTTCGAGGTTTCTTTGTGGAGATGTCCGCTGCCGGAGGAGGCACCAACAGTTGCAAAACGGTTATGGGTTCGTGAGCTTTTCCCGCCAATTGAAAGCAAAAAGTGGAACCCACCAAAACAAATAGGAATGTGGTCCGTGTTTTTCTTTCTTTGAGGTCTTTTCCAAACTGCACGGACCCCGTCTCGTCCCTACCGCATCCCAACTCGTGGTAGAAACAACGCGGCCTGAGTTATCAATTTTATAACTCGTGAAAATGTTGCACCAATAATCAAACAGCGTCTCTACATTCCGGGAAGCCAAAAATCTCGACGAAATAATATATGCCCAAAATAAAAGCCCACAAAAAATTTGGTGCACCTCCACTCTGATCGGCATCCATGGCCACGGCTAGTCACACACAAATGCTGGGTTCTTCTGTGATTACCTTATCCGGTGTCTAGTGGGACCATGCCCCTGGAATCTGTGGATTGGCTCTTTTTTTCTTTTCTTTTCTTTTCCAGAAGAAGAAGAAAATTTATTATACACAAGCCAGGAAACGGGCCTGTCGTCAAGTTTGCTGGGCGACTACCTGCCTACTACTACTAGTAATCATAGTATTACGAGGAACCCCGTAGCAGCGACAACCGTGTTGACGAGAGAACATGTGGGAGCTGCGCTCTACCTGCAGGTGGACGATACCGGACAGGGGACAGCCGGCAGCATCAGGGACCATGCCAACAGGACCAATCCCTGTGCGTCCCCTCAGGTGGTGGTCCCCACCCCTACGAACATCAGCAGACTCTGCTCAATGTCGTTCGGGGGATCCAGTGGTCTATCTCTAGGTTCGGGCGCCAAGCTTGCCCAGGACGGTACATGAGGCCCATGGGGATTGAACCCAAGACCTCGTGAATGCCACTTGCAAGCCATGCCAACTGAGCTAGGCCGCCGGATTCAAGCTATTTTGGGCACCAATTCCCCTTTTTTTTTGTCTTTTTTGAAGTTTTTCCTAGGCTACCAGAGTGGCGCGGGGCCATTTGCCCGGCCAGGCCAAAAAAAAAAAAAAAAAAAAAAAAAAAAAAAAAAAAAAAAAAGAAGTTTATTTTCTATTTTAAATATAGTAAAGAATTTCAAAGTGACCCTGAGGCAAAAGTTGTTCAGTTTATTTTTCTGCATAACATAGTTGTTTTTCGGAGTTTTTTTTTTTTTTTTTGCTATGACCTTCCGTGGTCCTTGCACGGCTGGGCCGTCTGGGAAAATAGGGTGACCCGGGCGGCCCGGCTGGTAGCCTGGCTTTTTTTCTGAAAAACATTAACGACTCTGTGGGTCCTATTAGGGAGAGTGTTAAGAGAAGCCCACCCTAATATGACCGTATTATGACGGCATCAATTTACTAATTTTACTTTGTTTGTTCGTTCGTTTTGTCTTTTTTTAGTTCTTTTCTTTGTTGACTGATCACCGTGTTGAATTTAAAGAATGGCAGTAGTGGCTGGGCGAGCGAGAGGCTGAAGACGGCCCCAGGATTGGGGCTCACTAGAGTAGAGTGAAGCCTAAGCAGATCTCTGTCACTGCATAGATATTATCATATTAACTGAAAATTCATTTAAAATTTAAAATTTTTAAATTATTCAATTTAAGTACTTCTAATAATTCAGACCTTTTTTGATGTAATTTGAAAAGTTTACATTGTGCGCTAGTTCGGATTGTTTTTTAATGTTTAATCTGGGATGAGGTGCCACTTGCCAGCATGGCAACCGGCCGGACGTCTGGACCGGAATCCAGACGGTCCGGTTGTCTGGGTATGGGTGGTCCGGTAGGTCTGGATTGGGCCCAATTTTGAAAAAAATCGAATTTTTTTTTGGGGGGGCCTAGGACGTTTTTCGGGTCCTAGGACACCCCAAAAAATGCCCTCAGTATTTTTTGGCCGTTTCAGGGCCTACCGGACGCCGCCAGATGTTTTTCGCTGGTAGTATGACCTCTGCTGTTGTTCTACGCTGGTAGTTCATCGGATGAGGATGAGTCTGATTCCAAAATGAAGCGCTGGCTGCAAAGCGCCACAGAACATCAAGCTAAAGAGAGAGAGAGAGAGAGAGAGAGAGAGAGAGAGGATTTTGGTCAGATCTGAGATCCCGTCTTAGAGATCTGGTCCTGACCAGATCTCAGATCTGTTCTTAGTACTTCTTATGTAGATCTGAATAACTTAACAGTTTAAATTTTCAATTTTTTCATATGAATATGAATTAGAAAGTCTTAACTTAAAATTTCCAAGTTCTGTTTTTCTCTGATTTTCGTACTCTTTTCTGAAGTGATTTGGGATTGGTCTGTTCGACTCTGTTGAGAACTGGTTTCAACTTTCTAGTGTTGTGTGAGCCTTTGTGACTGTCTCTGACTCTGTGACAGTATGAAGCTGTCAAGTTGTGAATAGTGAAAGACAGTAAGCTGTGTTTAGTACTGTTTACTACTGATGTTTTTTTTTTTGTTTGTTTGTTTGTTTGTTTTTTTTGTTTTTTGGGTCCGGACATTTTTGTGTCTTGTGTACCAGTCCTGTCCGGTTGTCCGGTGCCTGTCCGGATTACCGGACGTCTGGACCAGTCCAGACAAATGTCTGGGCCTCGGTCCAGACATGTCCGGGTCCGGGTCTGCGGTTGCCATGCTTGCCAGTATTCTTCATGTATGACAAATGCTGACCATTGATTTTGTAGATCATTGGCCAGAAGCGGGAAAAGAAGGGGGGAAAAAAACGCCCGAGTAAGCGGACTTTGGCCCCGATGCCAGCGGTTTCATCTTTTTATAAATCCTTTTTATTTTGTGGGGGGGGGGCGGGGGTTGGCATTGACAGGATGGTCAACAATTCTATGAGATTGAAGCGAATGTGAAATCCTTTGCCGCGACCAATCAGTTGGCCATTAACCCAGAGGAAAGGGTTCCGTATATGGAATGGGACCGGCGGTATCTGTCGGTCCTCGGTGTGGCGAACAGCCGGTTGTACGAGTTGAGGTTGCAAGTCCCGGAAAAGAGCATCCCGACTGAAGAAGCGAGGCTTCGGAGGGTGATGGACTCGTTTGAACTGCAACAACTCTCTACGAGAACGAAGGTGGGCTAATGTTTTTTTTTCTCTACAAGTGAAGAAGGGTCGCGGGGGGGGGGGGGGGGGGCGGGTCTTGAGTTTTAATGGGGGAATCATTGCAGTAAATTGCAAATTACGTTTATGCCCCTCAAGTTTGGATCGTCCCCAAGGCTGGCTAATATTTTTTTTGCTGGGTGACCTCTAGGGGAGGAGGGGAGAGGGGCGCCGATTTCCGGGGAAGCATTTCAGTAAATTGCAAATTACCTTTATGCCCCTCTAGTTTGGATTGTCCCTAGCGATGCCCATGCGAACCTGAAGGTGAACTTTCATGAGGAATGCCAACACCACGCACGCATAGCTCATATAAGGCAAAATCCAAGGGGTTAGTTTTGGGATCTCCATGGAGGAGGTAGGGGGTCTTGGGGAGGGGGGGGGGTTGCAGGGGGGGTTGCTGGGTAGCAGTGGCCATCTTGTGAAGAGGGTCTGGTGGGGGAGAAGGTGGTGGCAAGGGAAAATGGGGACCATTATGGTCAGAGGGGGTCTGTAAGGGGGTGGGGAATAACCAGGCGTAGTATGTTAAGAAGTTAGTCAAATGATTGCTCAGTGATTTTCAAGGGAAAGGGTAAAACAAAGGCTAGTGAAAGGGGGTCTGTAAGGGGGGGCGGGTAACCAGGCCCGGCCACCCAGGAATGTCGGAGGGGTCAGTAAGGGGGGGGGGCAGGAGAAGCTAGTCAAATGATTTGGGCCAATCCGGGTACTCTTCAATTTCAAAATCTTCACCTGTATTTTTTAGTAAATTTTATTTTCCATTAATGTTATTTATTATTTAATATGTACCATCTTCATCCTTTTATTCAGCAGCCTCGGAAGGTGTATTTGATGCTATTTCATGTCCAGATTTCATTTGTTTTTCACCCTTTTTGCATATTTTAATTTTAAACAAAATAATTCCCACATTCTAACATCAAGTCAGAAGATCAGAAATTTGAACAACAAAATGCCTGCAGCTCCTTGTTATTTAAAAAAAAAAAAAAAAAGGCAGTGCCATGGTAACAATTGGCATGGGTACAAACCATACTTGCGAGCGCACGTCGTGCGGGCGGTTCCCTACGTGCAGCACGCGCGCCCAACCAATCCCGTGCGGCGCACGACGTGTGCGGGGAACGACCCGTCACCCCCCTCAGAAAAAAAAAAAAGGCCAGGGTCAAAACGGTGCATTTGAGGCCCCCCACCAAAATTATAAGCGAGATGAAAAGAAAAAATTACAGGAGTACTGCCTCACCTTGCTCCTCCTCCCCTTCCTCATCCTGCATGTCTCCTCCTCCCTTCTCCTCCTGCCCTTCCTCTTTTCCCTCCGTCCATCTCTTCTCCTCCCCCATCTCGACGACTCCTCCTCGTCGTCCTCGCTATCCTCGTCGTCCCCCTCGTCCACATCCTCCTCCTCCTCTCCATATCCCCCTCTCCTCGCCATATCCCCATCTTCCTGTCATACGCCCCCCCGTTCCCCCTCCGAAAAAAAGATAAAATAATAATAATAAAAATAAAAAACCTGCACGATTCCGCACAGGCACCCCCCGCACGGAACTCCGCACGGAACTCCGCACGAATGTGGGGCTCGTGCGGTTGCAAGTATGGTACGAACTGTTAATGTAAAAGCTAACGTAATAAAAAGCTTGCAGCTTTTTTTCCTTTCTTTTTTCTTTTAAGCTTGCAGCCGGGGCCTTGTCCCACTACCGTCTTCACCCGAATAGAACACCCGGTCATTATAGCGGTATTTGCTGCAACTTCCAGTCTAGATACAATGATAATGACCAGGCGGTATATTTGGTGAAGACCGTAGCAACGTTAAGCCAGCTCAACACTGAGCTTTCAATCACCTGTGGCAGGGAGCAACGCAGGAGAGCCTAGGAAGCACCAACAATCGGTCGGTGCACCTTTTGGGGCGTAGTTTGGTGACAAAAAAAGGCGGGGTGGTGTTTTCCTTTTCTTTAGCAACAACTTTTTCTGAAATAAGATGTCATGCGAACCGAGCGCTTTGGGCGAAAGGTGTATGGGTTGAGATTGCAGTTTCTGCAGCGAAATGGATCCACATCAGGTGCTTTCTTTAGACTCATTACTGTCGGAAATCCCACTACCCATGATCTCTTTTTGTTGGCTCCCTTTCTTTTCTTTTCTTTTCTTTTCCTTTCTTTTTTGCTGTTGTTGTTATGTCTATCTCTAATATAATATAATATATATAATAATACTCTAAAGGAAATAGAGGGTCTCGCGTGAGCGTTCCACGCAAGCCCCCGCTCACAGTGTTGGGAAAGTACGAAATGGGCCCACGGCCCGTGTGGGGGGCGGCAGAGCAGGCCCCGATGCCCGAGTTTTGTTTCCAGTTTGGCGGCGAGTGTTCGAACATCATTTTTCCACAGTTCTTTTTTCGCACCTGACTATCCTTCCGAGTTCGGTGGTGAGTTCAAATATTGTTTTTCTTCGATTTTTTTGTTTTTGAGTCTGGCGGCGACTGTTCGGGCCGAGGTTAGTTCGGGCCTGTGTGAATGGAGGTTGGGCGGCGCGATTGTGCGACAATCGTGTGGAACACTCGGGCGGAAGGCCGCTGTTGGCGCGGTTTTATGAACGGGGTCTTTTTTGGCCACGGGTTTGTGGACTGAATGGACAAGTGTGGCAGTGCTGCAGTGTGTATTTCCATGTTCTAGTGGGAGATTCATTCGATTTTGCTCATCCTATCGATGGAAGTAGCGTCAGGCTAGCCGCGACGTCCGAGACTTACCTTTCTCTCTCCCTCTCTGTGTGTCTCTCTCTCTCTATCGATGGAAGTAGCCTCCTCTATCTCTTTGCGCGCATGGCTGGAAAGCAGTGTATATGTCCATATTCATTCCGATTTTGCTCATCCTAACAATGGAAGTAGCCTCTCTCTATTTC
>BFEA01000068.1:1973647-1986695 GCA_003427395.1 Chara braunii
CAATCCCCATCCGATCCAAAATCCAATCCAATCCCCATCCGATCCACAATCCAATCCAATCCAATCCAATCCAATCCAATCCAATCCAATCCAATAATCCAATCCCATCCAATCCCATCCAATCCCAATCCAACCCATACACTGCATCCAATCCAATACAATACCAATGCAATGCCAATCCAATACCAATCCAATCCCAATCTGACCCATCGAATTCATCCAATCCATCCAACCCCAACCCAATCCAGTCCAATCCAACCCAATCCAGATTCCGAGGCCCCTACCAGACGTCCAGACCACCTAGGCCTGCCTAAAACAGACAAGGACTGGAGCAGCACTTCAGGAGAAGAGAACGGTTCAGTCCTAGTACGGAACAATCCTCTCGTGGCGTAAACCACCAAAAAGCCTGAAACAGACCTACCACTGGTCCGAACAGGCGTAAGTGCCTCTGCCCGGATATGATCAAAGATCGAGTCTTGCTCCACTGCTGTCAACTTTAAGAAAATTTTGAGAGCCCTTCAAGAGCTGTCAGACCCTCGAAAACTTCGAAAATCCTGTCTACTCACTCTCGAAGACGGGACCTTCGAACGTCGAGAGCACTAACCGACACCTAAATGCCTACTGTCTTCACCCGAATAGAACGCCCGGTCATTACAGCTGCATCTGGGCTGAAAATTGCACCAAATACGGCCACAATGACCACGCATTCTATCCCGGTGTGACGGCGGTAGTGGTGCGAGACCGGATCTCTTTTGTGTCCGAGGTTAACGGGCTTGTCCACTCGGACTCGAGGGGTGGACTAACGAAAAACGACGCTGTCCGAAGAGCCCGGCCATGGACCTTGAAGATAGGTCAGATGCAGGCAGGGCACTCTCCAACTTTCAAGGGTGCTGTTCAAGAATGTGGCATCGGACAGCATGCGAAGCGGGTTTAAAAGATGTGAAGCCAGTTTCGAGAGTAAGTGGAGCGGGGTCGGACTGTCAATTTGTAGAGAGTTGAGATCGTGAGGCCCATCCAAAAGTACACTATCCTAGAAGGCTAGAAAAGACAAAAGCTGGAACAGACCAAAAAACAGAGAATCAGGACAGAGACTGAGACTGCAAATAAAAATGGCAGGATAGAAAGAAAGAAGAAAAAAGAAAAAAACTCATGCAGTCTGATGGAAATGAAGTTAATGAACTGAGCGGGCGAAAATGAACCACAGCGCTATGGCCGCCCCAAAAATGGGTGCGGGCCATTGGGGCGCCGAAGGTCTAGCTCCTCCCTCCCCCCACCTCCCAACCCCAACTTGAGGGCCCTGTGTGGGAGGCCCATGCATGCCACATAAGCCTCCGATCCTTAATCTCCTATCGCTTTATCGTGTCAATCACCGCTTACTTACTGAGCCTCACTTTTGCCGAGCTGATCGAAACTCATCATCCAAATACATATCTTCACTCTGTGTAAGCACCCCGCTGCTTCATCACAACCACACCACAGATCTTCAACATCATGCAAGCATTCCGTTGCTTCACACAGTACAACACAGATCTTCGATACCCCATTCGACCCATCGGTACGCTGGTTTGGAATCTGACTCCCCTGAACATGCAAGTCAACCAATTCGCATATCAGAAAGATGAGACAGTAATAGGATTGGACGGAGAGATTAGTAGGATTGGAATGGGGAGATTTATCAGGTTGCAGGAGAAGGGAAAGAGGTGGTGTGAGGAGAAATCGAGCGTAAGCAAATAGGCAGGGGGGAGGGGTCAACCCAAAAGCGGGGATAGGGGGGTCAGAAGGAGTGCTCGGAGTGGAGCATGGGGGGAGCAAAAAAACCCAGCTCCACACGCCCATTCGACATCCACCTTTGGTCTGATAAGAGAGAAGGAAAAGGTGTGGGAAAACTTGCAAGTTTGAGGAGAAGAGGTGTGCAAAGAGAGAATGAGAGAAAAAAGGCCCATATGATATAGCAAAGGAATGCGAAGGAGGACCGATGAGCCTAGCTGAGTTGGTACACCCATGAACTGCTGAAATACAAAACTGAAGTTCGAATCCTCAAAAGAACAGAACAAAATAACTTTTTTGTTACCATCCTGGCTATCTCCGAGTGCAAAACTTCAAAGAAAGACAATGCTGTTCAATTGCAACTGAAATGAGAGAACTTGGAAAGAGAAATAGCCGAAGGAAGAAGAAGAAATAAGAATGGAAGAAGGAGAGGAAGATGTACACCAGCAAAGACAAATGTCAAACCCCCCTTCATCTCACCACCATCTCCAACTCCAATTCTGCCCCAACTTCTTTCTTAACAGTAATAGTAATAATAATAAAAACAATGAAAGAACGAACCAGAACCAATATCCGAATCCTCCCTTTACTGCCAGCCACTCAAGAGGTCCCCCATAGCCATCTAGCACCTCCCTCTTCTACTTGGTCTAGCTGGTGGGCTATGGTGGACCATCAGAGTGGAGCTCCAATGTTCATAGGACAATGCAACGCTTCTATGTCCCTTCTATTATGGACACCATGCCGACTACCATCCCGGGAGTCTTGCTCAAAGGTATCACCCCACTTGGGGCCTTGCAGATCCATCACTCTCCTCCTTGCTCACTGTCTTCCTCCTACTCCTACTCCCCAGGAGTCTCTTCCTTGGTCTTCCCCACAACTGAGGTCGAGGGCCAAACCCACCTCTTCGTCACCCCCAGTGCTGCTTGGCTGGGTGTCCGCTCCAGCAGCGTGCCTCCAAGCTGCACGTGTGCAAGTGACGGTGAGCGTCTTGCCTCCACTGAAGATATACCGGAGTATTGGCTCTTCGTGTGGCTGCTTGGAGGCTGTCCAGCCTCCCAAGTCTACTGGTACCTCCATGGATTGGAGGGGACATTATTGCAGATTGATATTCCACTCTGCAGGCCTTAGACTCAGGCCACGGGACCAGTACCCCTAGACTCTAAGCCTACCGGTCTTCTAAATTTCACTTCGGCCTCTATATCTACAAACTTTTTGTCTTCTTTTGCCTACTTACCTGCTGTTTTCCAACCTACTCGGGCCTAGCCTACTTCTAATTCCCCGCCGCACCCTCACAACAGCACGGCCACTGGTAAGTGCCAGGCACATGGGCCTCCTCAGCACACAAGTACCTTGGCGGGTCACACACACACCCAGACAATCATGCAGTCAGACAAACAGTGTCACACGGAAACTCGACAATCATGCAGACACAAGTACTTCAAAATATCAGCAGAATACGGGAATCTCAGCAAGTCACTCAGTCTAGCGACAAAACTCAGAAAACCCCAGCTCATTACATCACCCTGCCCTGAAGAGCGAGGTCTCGTCAAGCGACCAGAATCATCAGAGTCCCCACAAAATGCATCATAGGCTGTGAATGCAAAGAGGGCTGCTGTCTGTCCATAAACATTGAGACGATAAGTGAACGCTGGTGTCTGTTCAGAAGCAGTATAATGTTCACATGCATTAACTACACAGGGTGCACTCTTGAGTAGAACCTTCAAAGATATCCAGTAAAGATCTTCTAACGGATGATAGAGAAAATGAACCGTGTATTGTCTGTTCTTTACCTTGCCTTTGTGTTCAACAATTTTGTCAGTTTCGCGATTTCCATCAGTATCATGAGGGGTCATAGGATCACGATTAGGGAAGGAAGTAGCAGCAGTATGCGGATAGAGTTTAGCGCGTCAACCACATAAGAATGATCGAAATCATCATCTCCCACGACTTCTGAAATTTGCCAAGGGCCGTAGTACAGTGGGAGTAGCTTACGAGACCCTCCACTGGAAAACTCAGACATCTTCACCCGAATGTAATGTACTTCTTTAAAGGTCGCAGGTCTGCATCTCTGGTTGGCGAACTTGACCATGGCATCCTGACACTTGTTCATTGTTGCAATAGCACCCATGAGCAAGTGCTGGTACTTCGCCCCATAACTACCTTCTTCCCCTGAATACAACGTACGGTCATTATAGCTGTATTTGGGGTATTTTTAGTTGACATACAACCATAATGATCGTACGTTGTATTCCGGGGAAGAAGGTAGGCATGCTGGGAGTCATACCATGCGATCATTTAGTGAGCAATAAAGAAAGCGGGTAGAGGATTTGAGATCCGTCTTGCAGCCTGTTAGGCGGCATACCGGTGGTGGAATGAATGAAGTTGTTATACAACCCTCTCACCACATCCAACTCTTCATCCCACGTGTTTAGGTTAGGAATGATTAAGGCACAGAGGATTTGGGTGACAATCTGGTTAATCTCTTCTATCTGTCCATTGGCTTCTGGATGACGACTAGATGTCATATTGATTTTTATCCCGTAGAGTTGTGAAGTTCTTCCAATCTAATTGATGAATCGGGTATCCGTTCGCTCACAAGAGTTTTCGGGGGACCAAACTGCAAAATATATTTCTGCTTGAGCTCGTGAATGACCAGATTAGTTAGTGTATGAGGCAGTAAAAAATCAGATTGAGGGATTTGGAGAAGCAATGGATAGTCACTATGACTCAAAATGTTTACTTACCTTCCCCATGTCTGTGCAATCAATGGAGACCGAGTGAACAAGACGGGAAGGGATGGGTAGCGGTTTCAGCAAACAAAGGGGTGGTTGCCTATGGATCTTTGTCTTTCGACAAACCTCACATTCTGCCACAAACTTCTGCGCAGATCCTTCATGTCCTGCTAGTCAAATTGCTTTCATAAACTTCCATAAGTTTTGGCGAAGATGAAGCGTCCACTCCGACTGTGCGCCATATTCAAGAAGTGAGTTTGGAGAGGCGCATGGTTAGGAACACACAATCCGTCAAACTTCCCATTCACAAGAACTAACAGATCCTCACACTCGCGGTAATCAAGCTGACCACTGGGGTCAGCCTTAAGCTGCTCAAGGATTGGACCGTAGTCTGGATCCTTGGCGGTGTGCTCTACCAAATCATCCTCCAATTTTTTCTGGAGGTCGTAGGGGCGTACAAGGCAAGTCATATACTCAGGTTGGCGAGGCAAAGCATGAACAATTTGGTTGTAACAACCTTTCTTATGTTTTAGTTTGAAATCAAACACGTCAATCTCATGCACCCAACTGGACAACGTTGTAGACAAGTTAGTTTGAGACTTGACCCACTGCAAGCTCTCATGATCTGAGAAGACCTTGATGTGGCTCCAATGCCTCTCTCAAGGCATAGAGCTCACACATATATGTGGAGCTTGCTACCTTGTTGCTGGGCATGTGTTTGCTATAGTACTCGAGCGGACATAATCCATCACCGTCATCACTGCGCCAAACCTATATTGGCTCGCATCTGTCGTAACTACGAATGTGAGTTTGGGATCTACAACACGGAGCATAGGATGACTCACCAAAGCCTTTTTCAAAGACTCCAAGGTACTTTCATATGCATCACTCCAAGTGTAAGGTCCATTCCTGCTAGTCAGTCGAGACAAGGGGTGAGCAATGACGCAAAAATTTGGGAAAAACTTCCGGTTATAGGAGGCTAGACTAAGAAAGGATCAAGGCACATTCACCGATCAAGGGCAATTGCGAATGACCTCAACCCTGGTTGCCTCGGGCTTCAGGCTTGAAACAGACGACCGGTGCCCAAGATAGATGACATTATCCCTCTCAAAGTCAAAATTTTCCGAGTTCAGGTGAAAATCAGAATATCGTCGAGATAAACAACTGTAAATTTGTTAATATGAATTTTGAAAACACGGTCCATGAAACTTTGGGAGGTTCCCCGCCGACACCGAAGGGCATGACGATGAACTCGTACAACCCATCGCGTGTCTTGAACGCAGTTTTGCGCTGGTCAGCCGTATCGACTTCAATCTGATGATAATCAGATTTGAGGTTGATCTTGGAGAAGACCTTGGACCCACCTGTCGCATCCAACAAGTCATCAATCCGGGGTAGGGTATAAGCATTCTTCCTTGTGATCTGATTTAGACCCCTATAGTATATGCATATCGGGGACTTCCACCCTTCTTTGGGACAAAGCGGATAGGTCCACCAAATAATGATTCGCTTGGTTTGATCCACCCTGGTGAATCATGTCATCAATTTGCTTCCCTACTTCCTCCAACCCGGTTGGTCCCTTGCAGTAGACACAACTCTTAGGAGGAACACTACCTTCCACTAGGTCAATTCTGTGCCTGATCGGACACATGGGGACTCCATGCTGCTCAGCCGAAACATCCGGAAATCGATCGAGGAGGCTGTATCTCTGGTGGTGAAGAATCGGAATCACCGAAGAAAAATCAGATTGCAAATTTGCAGCCGAAACAACAGATTCAGAAGCAGATGGAGTTGGATTGGAAGTAGATGGTGTTGAGTTGGAAGTAGATGCATCATTATAAGTAACATTTCCAAGAGAAGCAAAACTAGAAGGTACATAAGCAGGCTTCATAAAAGCTATGTACATCTGCTCACCTTCCCGCACTTGCATCATTTTCTGTAGAATTGTATCACATTCAGAAAAGTCACTGGGGGCTCGCACATTTGTTCCAAGCGGACAGAACACTCGTTGCCCATACCGTCAAGTACTCTGAAGCATGACTCCTTCCAAATCGCTCATTGGGATTGGCCCTGAAGCCACCCCTTCGCTTCAACAGGGCACTCTTTGATGATATAGTAGTCGAGAGCGTATGTGATGGTGCAATCTGCGTCAGAGGTAGTGCAAACACCTTTGATCTCATGCGCAGTTGTGGCACTAGCTTGATTGCTAACCTTGGTCTTGTAGGGGCCACAAAATCCTTCAGCCACCTCACCAAGTCAAGTCTTGTATAGCCTGCTCCTACAGCTTCTAAGAAACTCCGTACATGGGGCTCTACTTGAGTGCCTAGGACCATGGATTGAGAGGCCTGGGGTATCAGAGCCACCTCAAAGTAGGATCTTTGGGCAATCCAAGAGATGCTTACATCTTTCCCATTGTATCGAGGGGGAACCTGTGCCACCCTCTTGTCCAATTGTGGACCACTGTAGATGGGACCAACAACCGCTGGTTCCTCAATTGGGGGTGCAACAGTTGCAGAATTCCTGCTGCTTCCAGTTGCTGCAGCAGTCGCATGATCTGCAGCTGCTTCAGTCCCGACTTGACCAATGGAGGAAAGTCAAACTCTTTTTTTTTGTTTTTTGGGTAAAGATTTCCTTTATTTCAACTGCTGGAAGCTGGGTACAGCGTTCTTACACAAAATTATGTTGTTGTTGTTTTTTTTTTTTTTTTTTTTTTTTTTTTTTTTTTTTTAACCACTATTTGCCGTCCGGTTTCGACGAGTTTTAGCCTAGTCCCAAACTTTTAGGAGGCCGGGCCTCACAACGGCTGCTGTTGATAAATCTGATCGGCGACCGTCGTTTCGTTTCGGCCTCCTGAAAGGTTGGAGGCCCACTATTTTCCGAACCGACATGCAATCAGACTCGACTCTGGACTTGCTCACAACGTGCACAGATGAGAACTGATGGCAAACCAAACTCGTCAACTCAGAATCAACAACGAACTTGCTCTTAAGCTCTGTTCAGAACAACAGTACAACTCGCGGCTATGGCCGCCGAACACTGTCTCAACCACCAGCTTCACTCTCCCTCACTCTCACATGCATGCACGTACGAGGATCACCTTGAATGTCCACGCTACACAGCCACACACACTCTGTACACTCCGTCTACACAACAGCTGGGTGGCTATGGCTGCCGCCGTCTTCCTCCTCCTAGCTATGGCCGCCGTCGTCTACCTCACTGGCCAGCTATGGCCGCTGTCTTCCTCACTGCCCACTTCCTCTCTGGGCACCTGCAGACCTCCACACACAAGATACCAAGGCAGCACTTCCGCATGGCTCACAGGCGAATGAATGAATGGCTGGACGCTGCCTGTTTATTTATACTTCTTCGGAGGTGGCTGGGCCCTGCCCCAAAACGCATGGGCCTGGGCCAAAATGCGTGAGCCTGGGTCCCCCCAAGACGTGTGGACCTGGGCCTGGAAGCTTCCAAATGCGTGGGCCTTCTGGGCCAAAACGCGTGGAACTCTCCACGGGCTCCAGAACCTTCCCCACGTGCAGCCCTTACCCAGGTACCTGCTGACTGGACTGCCTTCAGTGACCTACGACCTTCTAGAGCTTACAGACTTATAGACAGACTCTAGGCCCACAGTAGACTTAGGTAGAGACTTCTAGAACAGACTCTTTAGGCCTACTGGTAACAGCCTCAACTCCTATCCTACAGACCTAGGGATCAAGTCCTAAACCAAATCGCTGGGCCTATGTACAGGGTTCAGGGTAGGTCTAGGGATCGAATCTCACTCAGCACACAGGTTCAATGTACAGGGTTACGGCACAGGTCTAGGGATCGAATCTCTGTGTCTGCAAATGTTGGGTTAACTGGGTGAAACCGTTTCAGAGGAGGGTACTAGTGCTTTAAACAAAAAAGAAAAAGAAAAAAAAAGAAAAGAACTTGAAAGAAAAGAACTTGCAGGGTCTTGAATTCCTGCAGTTTGCAAATTGAAGGGGTAGGAGTTCTAAGTCCGAACGTAACCCCGGCAGTTTGCAAATTGCCGTGGTAGGGGCTCAAGCTCAACCCCTGCAGTTTGTAAATTGTGAGGCTATGGGTTCAGCTCTGTAGTATGTTCAGAGTTGCAAAAAAAACAAAGAGTTGCAGCTTGCAGTTTGCAAACTTTTAACCACAAATGAGAGTAGTGCTCACCAAACGAAAGAAAATAAAAATACAAAAGAGGAAGGAAAAAAAAAAAGGAAAAAAAGAAAAGAAAAAGAAAAAAATAGAAAACAAAAGAAAACAAAAGAAAAAAAATCCCTTGCATAAGCTCTGAGTGCTAGGGTTCAAAGCAAGAATCTTACTCTGACCGTCGATCTCTTTGCATTGCTGAACCAGGGTTTTGTGGCAGACGTGGTGCTGAGCGCTGCTGCCTCAGAAGAAGTTGCTGCCTCTTTGTGGATAGTGAATGATACCATGGCCCGACAAATAGCGGATCGGCTTTGCTCCCTGTCTGGGGGGCTCTTCTCGGCAAGAACGACTGGTAGCCTTCTCCCATTTTCCCCTTCGTTGTCATCGTCCTCGGCAGGTTCCTCTTCGTCCGCCTCCCCGTCGAGTAATGCACTGAGGGCTTGTCAGGCAAAGACGACGACCATCCTTGCAGCGCTCACAGGACGAAAGACGGAGACGGAGCAGTCGCCTTCTTCGAGTTCTTGTGCAATGTTGCGGAGCGTTGGGAAAACTGATCGATGCGGGCTGGTATCGACAGCGCGGGTGTCGTCGCAATCTTCTATGTGGAGTGAGAATGGACTCAGCACCGTCGGTTCAAGATGTAGATCAATGGTGACGGTGGATGGACATCCGAGAAAGGCCTCGGGATGGAGATTAATCCCTGCCGCAGCTGCGAGTTCTGGCGTGGGAGGGGGAGAGAGAGGAGGTAGGGAGGAGTTTCATGACCAGGATGAGCCACTGCTGGAAAGAGAGATATTGGTTCAACATCTTCTTGTCAAGGAGGACCAGCTGGCCCTTTTGCTGGAGCTGGAACAGAAGATAAACCGTGAAGGCGTCGATCTCAGCGATCTGGCCCTCGATTACTCGCTCTGCCCTTCCAAGGATCAAGGCGGTATGCTGGGATGGATTGGGAGGGGTAAAACTGTGCCGGAATTCGAGAAGGCCGCTTTCACCGCGCCTCTTAATAAAGTGGTGAGAGTGAAAACTAAGTTTGGATGGCATTTACTGCAGGTGCTGGCCGAGCGCGCAGCCGCCAAAGTTACGGAACTGAGTGTCGTGGAATTGGAAGGGAAACTCAAGGAGATAGCTGGCTCCATTGATGATCTGGAGAGGGAGGATTTTGACCTGCCACAGCTGATCGATGTACGAGAACTGGAGGAGATCGAGCAGGCATCGTTGCCGTATTTCCGAGCTTTCCCCCTCAGCCAGTTTGGAAAATGGGGGCCATCGGTAACAGAGGCGTTGGATCAAGAGAAAGAGACGATCGTTCTCTGCCACCATGGCGTTCGATCTTTGCAGATGGCACAATGGCTCTGCTCCCAGGGCTTCATGAAGGTCAGGAACGTGACGGGGGGAATCGATGCGTACTCGAGGAAGGTTGACGCATCCGTTCCAACGTATTGACGCCCCAACTGAATGAATGACATTCTTACAACAACTCCATTTCAATTCCTTTTACTTTGATGTCAGTTCGAGGTCATGCCGATGTCCATTTGATGTTCATTTGATGTCGACTTGATGTTGATTTGATATCGATTTGATATCGATTTGATTTAAAAAAAAAAAAAAAAAAAAAAAAAAAAAAAAAGATGTTGATTTGATGCGATTTGTTGTCAATTTGTTGTCGATTTGATGTCAATTTGATGTTGATTTGATGTTGATTTGATGTCAATTTCATGTTGATTTGATGGTTGTTTGATGTCGGTTTGATGTCGATTTTATATGAATTTGATGTCAACTGGATTTCAATTACAATCAAACAGATGTGAATTCCATGTCAATCCCCATGTCAATTCAATTTGGATTGGGTTTCAGTGTGATATCGATTTGATTTGATCTCAATTGGATATCAGCTCACTTCAAGATGCATTGTTTATCAGCGTACAGACAGGGCAACTTTATGATTTCTTCAATCCAAATGCAGAGTTGTTGAATTTGGGTGACACAAACACATATTATAACACCAGCGCTGATGTGTAAACTACTAAGTCTTCTACTTCTTGGCGTATTACACCAGAGCTGTGTGCCCATTTCCAGAAAGGAGGAGGCAGTGGAGAAGAGGAGGAGATGGAAGAAGAATGTAGCAGTGAGTATATGTAGATCGAGGTTTTTGTACTCTTGCTAGTCATTAGGTGTTCGGGCCTTTACAACGGTCCCCTTTTGAATTAACGATCATTGTTAGCACCTTTTCAATCTTTAGTGAGAAGCTTCATCACAGATTTCAACCCAGTTTAACTAGAGCCAAAGTATATCACAATGTCATGGCTCTGACAAAGTCACAGTAGAGCAAATGGAACTTAGTTAAAGCACCAGTACTTGGCCCATACATCGGCCGTGGGCCGTTGTTGTTAACGGCCCGCAACGTCCGGCTTCGGGGTACCAGACCTCAATGGCTGGAAGCGCCAGCCAAAACAAAGCCGAAAGGGCGCCGCGGTGGTTTGTGAAAACTTGGCCCGCAGATGGTCGGCCGGCTCGGCATCGATAGCTGGGCCAAGTACTGGTGGTTTAAAAATAGTTTAGGAGGAGGGTACTGACTGAGAATTTCTTATCGAACAGTCTAACATCGTTCAGAGTCTTCAGTTTTCCAATCTGTGTGATCTTCAGCTGCTAGGCATGAGGGTGAAGCTCATCAACAGTGTGTGTGCTGTCTCTTATACACATCTAGATGTGTATAAGAGACAGGGAGAGGGAGGGGAGGAGGAGGAGAGGAAGAGGAAACGGCGAAGGAGAGGAGAAAGACGCGCCAAATAGGAGAATTTGAACCGCTACCGTCTCTGTCTCTTATACACATCTAGATGTGTATGAGAGAGGAGGAGGAGAATGAGGAGACGAGGAGGGGGGGAGGAGGAGGAGGAGGAGGGGAGGAGGAGGAGAGGGGAGGACTGCAATGCCTTGCGGCCCGCCGACTCCACCCGTCCTACTGAGTATCAAGATTGGAGGAGGGGAGGAGGAGGAGGAGGAGGAGGAAGAGGAGGAAGAGACAGTAGAAAGGAGGAGGAGGAGCAGGAGCACCAACAGCAGTAGCGGGACGAAGGCAAAGAATAGTGGAGTGAACTGAGTAAGCCCAGCATGCTACCGTCTTCCCCCGAATAGAACGCATCGGGTCATTATAGCTGCATTGATTAGAACTTCCAGTCCGGATACAACCATAATCACTGTGCGTTCTATTCGGGGGCAGACGGTAACAGCTCATGCCATCTAGAGAAAGTAAATCCTCCTTTCTTCTTCTTTTTTTTTTAATAAAAGAACAGCATTCTCCCTGGACGTGTTTGCAGGATAAGCATGACCCCTGCGCAAGCATGACACGCGTAAGTCGAGAAATGGTGGAATTGTATTAAAAAAAAAGAAAAGAAAAAAAAAGAAATGGTGGAATTTTGTTTTTCTTTAGTAGAAAAAACGGTCATTCCTCTCAATCCTGGACATAATTTTCAGGGGCCAAGTCCCACTAGCAGCGTTGAGCTTTCCTCAACGGCCGAATCTGGACGTGTTTGCGGACAGGTGCTGTTGAGGAAACTGAACGCCCTTTTCTGCACATCTCCACAACCACGTCCAGATTCGGGCGTTGAGGAAACTCAGCACTGGCACCGAATCGAGAGGGGCTGGACCGGTGGCCAAATGTGAAATGTTTCCTTTTATTTTATTGTTTTCCTTCTCCTATCCATTGATGCTGAGCAGCACCTGCTTTAAATCGGCTGCTTTTAGAAATAAATAAATAAATAAATAATAATTAATAAATAAATAAATAAATAAATAAATAAATAAATGAATAAATAAATAAATAAATAAATAAATAAAAATAAATGAATGAATGAATGAATGAATGAATGAATGAATGAATGAATAAATAAATAAATAAATAAATTGTCTGCAGTCTCCTTTTGAAAAGCACAGACCTGCCATTCTTGTCAGGGGTTGGAACTAACAGTCTGGTCCCTTGACTGGATGGTCGGTAGGGACACTGGGAATTTAAAAAAAAAAAAAAAAACAGAAAAAGGAGGGAATTAAAACAGTCTGGTCTCTTGATTGGATGGTAGGTAGGGACACTGGGAATTAAAAAAAAAAAGAAAAAAAAAGAAAAAAAACGAAGAAAAGGAGGAGGGAAAAAGGGGGGACCAACAGTCTGCTAGGATTGCAGGGTTGGTTGGTTGGTGTGAGTAAAGTCCACCACGTTTCTCTATTTTTAGACCCACACTAGATGGCACCCCTTTTCCAAACCTTAATTCACGGTTCTGGCTGCTACGGGGTTCCCCGTATGCCTACAATTGGGAGTAGTGGTAGGTAGGTAGTGTGAGGTGAAATTGAGAGAAGAACATAGATTTAAAAAAAAAAAAAAAAAAAAAAAAAAACCTAATTAT
>BFEA01000068.1:2000200-2026676 GCA_003427395.1 Chara braunii
TCCCCGGTCTTAGGAATCTTTTATTTTGATTCGGAACAGTGAAAAATCATGCAAATAATAATCATGAGATACTGATATGTCATGCATGCATCAATTTTGTCGGTCTACTAATTTTGAGAACTGTGAAAGAATCATCAAAGAGTACAGTCATCAAGCATACAACAATGCAAGAGGCAAGTCTGACTGACTTGAGCAATGACAAAGTTAAATGAGGGAAGAATAAGAACTCGTAATAGTCTCATAAAGTACATATGGAAGTGAGCATGACCAACATCAATCAAGAGTCCTCGCTCATCCCTCTGAACCTCACACTCAATCTCTTATTTTGTTGCCTGTCGTTTGGGTTTCTTCCAATGTCTCCGTACTCTTTGAGTCTGTAGCCTCTGAATGTAGAGCCACCTAAAGCCTGCAAGCTCTGAGCATTTTCATCCAAGTCCCATGATGCGGAAATTAACAATGGCACCAAACTCCTCTCATAGTGTAGGAAGATATGGCTGAGAGAAGATATCTCGTCTGAGATGTGGGAACTCGAATGGCTCAGTCACTGCTTCGTAATCGATCACTGCAGAGGAGATGTACCTCTTGGCTAGGTCTACAAGGTCACCCAAGCATGATCCGTCAGTGAAGTAGTAAGGAACCGGAGGTTTGGGGTAGTCTGTAAAGAGCTTGGGGCCAAAGTTGTAGACCAGCTTCGAGTCCCCCTTGAGTCTCTCAACTTTCCATTGTACGAACCTAGCTGTTGCCACCCAAACTGCGTCAAAGTGCGGATGTGTCTCATTCTCTTTCTTCAGATTTACCCGCAGGTCTTTSACCGTACCTCCTGCATATACTGTAAGGGCGACAAAGATTGACAGATCTTCGCGCTTGAAGCCGTCAATCTTGGCATAACTGTATGGGAAACTTTCCTTTGAGGCTATCTGATTGAGACCGTCGAGGACTGACTGCTCGACTGAAATGGGGTTGATCTCACTCATGGGCCCGATTAAATAAGTACTTTCTGATAAAAGGAAATGAAGACGGATTTTGACTGATGTATGTCCGTTGCACGTTGAATCGACCGTTGCCCACTGATTGGAGGGCAAAAGCCACTAGATGAATGAACCCTTCGTCACTCTTGAACGCTGTCTGAAAGTTGTCTGATAGTTATCTGAAAAATTATCTGAAAGTTCGCTAATATTTTTAAATCACTCAATAGTAGATTCACTCATCATAGTACTGCAAGATGGAACCGCAAGGGCCTTGAAGGGTGCCTCATTAAGTAATGCTTGACTAAATGATAAATTTCCAAAGAATGTTTTCTGCTTTGTCGTTCTGCCTTTTGCTGCATCACGCCGGGTACTCCTAATAATCTCTCCTCTTCTCACTCTTGTTGACGGCTACTGGGGGTCTCTTGTGCTCGACTCACTGTTTCTTCTGAAGAGAAAGTGCTATGCAATTGCCCGTCAGAACTGCAAAGGTAGAAGGTATACACAATAGCCTCGTGACTCTTCACCGATCCTAATGGCCCTTCTCTCATTAATTTCCAGACTCGCCGAATGTTACTGATTGCCTTGTTTTCCCAGTCGTCTCCTTTGTTTTAAAGGAAGGAGTAAGTCACTTCCAACTTGCCTTTTCTATCCATAAATTTCTTCCCATCTCTTACCAAGACCCACTGTCATGACTATAACTTGTTTGCTCAGGGTCAATTGACAACTCACTGAGTAAGGACTAAAGGACCTTCCATGAGCTCAACCCTTACTAATAGTCCTCCGGACCCAGTCCCTCAACTCCTTCTGAGTCTGAACACAGTGTTGTCGTCTAGCTTTGCTTCCCTAGACCTGTCATTCTCGAGTTAATTTAGACTGACACTGCAAGCCCGTCAGTCTAAACGAACTAGCCTTGATTTCTTTCCGTCAATAGAAAACCCCCAGTCCATGCACTTTCTCGTATAAGGCCGTCACCCAAGTCACAAGTGAAGCATTATTAATATGTTTCCACTTCGCCCGTCCCCTCAGATTCATTACACAACCTTGCACAAAGAGGAAATACGCATTGAGATTGTCGGTTGTTGTTAGACACGAGTCCTGGTCATCAATTTCCTACTGGCTCTATTGCAGAAAATGAGTGTCTGAGTGAGAACGGCTATTCGCCCGCCTGAACTTGTTCACCCAGTCCGAACACCCCATCAGTTTTCACCGCCTGGATGTGGACCGAGTAGCTTGCATTTGAGAATAGCCCTTCGGGGTACAAGTTTTTCTCTTGACATGACTAATGCCCCCTCTCGGTGAAGGGTCCGATCTCTCAACATCACAGAACACTCAGGTAGATTCTTATCATCACCGTTTATTTGGTCAACACCAGGCTTTAACTTGAAGTCTCAATCTCTAGCAATGTTAATCACTGTCAAGTAGAAACTTCACAACTAAGTAACATATTTTTCTCAATTGTCGTTTCCTCCCTCGAAAGTTCATTACTCAACCTTAAGTTCTCAGGAGGATCACTTTTAAAAGTTTTGACTAAAACTGGCTAATGGTTGTGCATTCTCCGATTTTCATGAGTGACCGCAATCTCATGCCACTGAGCTGATGTCTGATACTCATGCTCAAGGTTATTAGCGAGGTTACAAAACTGGACACACTCTCTGCGTCACCCAGCCTCAGGTCTCGCACTAACGCAGAGAGGTCTATAACTTCACGCAGTCGTTAGTTAAGGACAGGTCTCATACCAAAAAAAAACTTACTCGGTCGCATACCCGTACGATCTTGTGATCATTCACAGACTCATGCGATCATGCACGCACACTTTCGCATGAGTGCCCACGCACTTTTACTGTCAGAATTTCGAATGATCAAACGCTTACCCTCTGCTAGTGCTTGCCAACACTCTGAGACGTGCACTTTACCGTTTCCCGCTCTATTTGCAGTTTTTACCCTTCTCGGCAGAACTGACAGGTATGACTTCTGGTGATGTAACCATGTCCCGAGTTACACATAACTCACTTCTCTTTTTATCTCCCCCTTTTCTTTGCAAGGGATGCGACATTCACTCATCCAATCGGAAGGTTCAGCTCTAATGGCGACCAACCTGTTTCACACCATCTGATTGAATGGTCGATGCCCCCCACCATTTTACGTCCGGATGATAAGTAGATCACCAGTGGTTTAATTAATCAGCCCATGAATGGCCTCTTTCGAAGGGTCCTGCCGCATGTGGGATAACACAGGGGAGATTGGCTATTTGCAACGAGAGAGAAGGGTGAGCGAGTAACTAAAATAATAATAACGATAATAATAATATAAGAACTAACAAAAAAATATTAAATATTCCGTTGAACATGGTTCAATCGTTTTCCGTGGTCACAAGGTTCTTCGAAGCCGCTTGAGCAAAAGCTCTTTCGCGTGGGAGTTTGTCTATTCAAATGGAAAGCTCACATTATGAGTAATAGTGTACGACGATTTATGATTTGATCATCAGTGAGAAAAACAGGGGAGAAACACAATAACAGGCTACTTAAACTCCAAGATTTCGTACAACACTTGAATATTACAGAACCCAAGTTTTTCTTTAGTAACAAATACTCAATATAACACGTGATCACCCTTCGCATGAGTTACCGTTATCGTTCAGTTGTTGATAATTGATCTCAGCCCCCTGTAGATCTCTTGCAATCACGTGCGGCGCCAATGACTAGGGAAGAGTGAGAGAGCATTAAGCAGGATAGTCTCATGACGGCTGGCATGGTCTACCAAGAGCAGTAAAAATTTATGCCTATTGTCTGCTCCCTTGAGATTTTTCTGACTAAATTCCAAGTACCAGTAGAGCGCTTCCCCTGGCTCATGTTTCGAGTCAACCACCTTCTGGTACAACGGGGTAACGCAGCGTCCTCCACGCACAGTACAACGCGTTAGCCCCAGTTCACGGGCGAAACCAGAATACCAATATGAAATCGCTTATAACAGGTGATCTGTACTTCTTACTCGGCTAATAGGCCTCTCTCATCCGCTCGCTCAACTTTCCTATCATCCATTTTAGCATAAGTCCAACAGTAGTAGTAGGTGACATCAACAAAAGGGCATAACCCATCTCCTCTCGAAACTCTACGTCTGTTCGATCCGCCACAACTTCATTGCAGAATTGCTAACACAACTCAATTGAAGTCCCGTAGCTCACTGTCCGTTCTCCTGTTTCATTCTCCCCTTTTATGAGTACTTTAAACACGCATTAATCTTGGAGTCTAATCACCGCCTCATTCTTGAGCACATCTGTCACGCAAAGCACGACTTCGAACCCTCTCGCCTTCGTCAAGAACTTGTAAAGACCCCCTCTCAATCCAAGCTCCTCATACTGACGGTCGGGCTTCAACACTTCACGTCCACAACCGAGTTGACGTCAACCCTGGTCCGCTCAGTGCACGCATTCTCCAACTCGGTTATGCAGTCCTCTGTGACCGCCTCTCGCATGCCGTCCTTTACCAATCTTGTGTTCTCGATGGCCCAGTCCTCTCCTCACTCGCGCCTTCGAAGCGCGATGCCTCACTAGTTTGTCCGGCCAGAGCGCGCACATTAACTCCCTTTCTTCCGCTCATTTGAAGGCGGCTACCACAGTGGCCGCTACTCACCGCGCACGCAAGTCAAGCTGGCGTCAATGAACAGTCTCTTGGTCGTCACCGTTCGCGTCTCTCTCTCAAGTTGGCGTCAACGAACAGTGTCTTGGTCGCCACCGTTCGCGTCTCTCTCTCAATTGATGTCAACGAACAATCTCTTGGTTGCCACCGTTCGGGTATGACAGAGAGGCGGATCTGGTCCAGTTCGTGCCAGGACTGGACATCCGCCTCTCTGTCACTCATCTCAGACTCCCCTTCCGAGTCTCGTTCCCCATGTTGTACCTCCCTGGCCGTGGTCCCAGTCGAGGAATCATCCTCATGGTAAGTGATAGTCACCCTCATCCCTGCAGTCACCCCGTCACGTCTACACCTCCGCTCGGCCCTGTTGCGCGCCTCAGTAATCGCGGCCTGCAAACCTTCGTTCCTCCTCTTTTTCTGCTCTCTATGGCCGCACACGTTAATTTTTAGCCTTACCTCCCCTTCAGGCTTACCGTAGGTCAATATGGTTTCCACCATAGTACCTTTCTCGTCCTCTCGCTCCCACACCCAGGAACACTTCATATATCTCGACATGTAACCACGCTGGCCGTTTCGGTCCGCCATAGCCACTCAGAAATAGCCAGGGACTCACCCCCGGGAGCACGCACTCAGATGGCCCAGGCTATCCCTCACTGCTCCGCACTTAGGCCCCCAAACCAGCAGCATTTGACGAGCCGAGATAACTCGTGGACACCCACTGCTAGCCCCCTTAACAGCCAGCCTCTCCCGCCTTTTATAGGCCTGCCTCATACCAAGATCCTCATGCTCTAAGCCTTCAAGACTTAGTGAAAATTTGAAAATAATGGAATAATTAAAAAATTAAATCTTACACAAAAGAAAAACCAAGCGAACGACAGCACATACGGTCGCAGCATCTACAGACCCTTTACTGTCGGTCCCAATTGCTTCATCCCGCTGCGAAGCGACTGCGATTTTGAGGTGGTGATCCCATAACGAGATACCAACGTGTGTTTTCTTTTCTTTCAAAACTCGCCGTCGGTCCGTTGCTGTCGGGTACCCATGTCCGATGGCAAGGAGGGGGCTTATGACCCTTCCTTGGAGGGTGATAAGCCTCCTACCAATGCGGCCGTGGGTCGCCCCTCTTTTGGGGTCCCATTACGCGGCGTACTACCGGACAGCTCATCCACAGACGCTATACGAGGGGTCGGCTAGCTTAGGCCATAGACCACAGTCTGAGCTCAAAATTCATCCCGTTGGCCTTCCCGCGACAAGCCGAACGAAAATTAAATAATAGTAGTAATAATAATAATAATAATAATAATAGTAGTAGTAAGAAAATCAGAAAGGTAAGGAAATCATAATGTCACAGTGGCCTGAAACCACCAGAATTCTTCCCGAACTAAAACGTGGGCTCAAATTTGACGATTTATTTTCTTTTTTTCCCTTCTCCTTTTGACAATGACTTCTGCCCTGTGCACCTAACCCATAACCTGACCAAGGACTGATCGGCGCGCAGTAGAAAAGACTGCGTCGGCCTATCTACTTCTGCGTCCCTGGACGAACCCGGCGGCTATCACGGCCACAAGCCGGTAGTGTTCTGCTGTACAGCAGGGCGCCGAGTCTGTGTGGACCAATGGAAAACCCAATGGCGCACCTTTTGCTGAGGGCAGGCACCGACAGGGCCAGTGAATTTTAAAGCGCCACCTTGATTACTCAGCGTTGCCATGGAGGTTCGGTAGCGGCTTAGTGGGTCACGGCATCGGAGCCAGGACCTGGTATCAAGCAGGGACTTGATACCAGAGGAGGGCCGGGACACTGCGCCCTCCGACATAATACCAAACCCCCACCCAACGTCCCTGTTGGGTCGAAACTCGTGAGGCGCAAAACCAAACTCCCACCTAGCGCCCCCGTTGGTTGGGTTGAAACGCATGAGGCGCTCAGTATAAAGTAGCTCGTAGCTTAAGACTCTCATTCATTCTCTTCGTATCACAACGACTTGCCGTAGTGTTCAACGACCGTCCTCCTTTTCTTACCGTATTGTCTTCTTCTCTTTTTCTCTCCCCTCTACATAGCGTCTTCTTCTCTTTTCTTCTCTCCCTCTTGTCGTGTACGCAGCGTAGCTGCGCGGCCTGCGCCGCTACCCTTTTTGTAGCATCTCCAGCTGCACACCTCTTCTCTGTTCGTCTCCTTTTTAAACAGCGCCCAATCTTACGCCATGGCTGAGGCTCGTAGGGGACAGGGTAGAGGAAGAGGAGGGAGAGGATGTAAGGTCCGGGAGGAGCCGCCGGCTCGTACGCGGCGTGACTATAGTTCTGAGAAGGAGGAGGAAGAGGTAGGGGGCTATGGAGCGCACTCAAAGTCTTACCTGCACCACCCGCTCTCTGCATGGTACGAAAGGACTCCATCGCCGGAAAGGATGGAGTACTTCCGGAAGAAGTTTGAAGCGCGTTATGGCGCGCCCAACACTTCCTCCCCTCCTTACTCTCCCAAAGTTCCTATCACTCCCACGGCGAGTAGAGCTCTAGTGCCTGTTCCACCATCCCGTGTCCCTTGCGCAGTTTCCTCGCCCTCTCACCCCAATAACTGCATTTTTTTCAACATTTTTTTTCTTCTCTCTCTACTTCAGATCGAGCTTATGGCGATTTTCTATATCTTGTAGAAGCGTGATTTCTTTTCAGCTCTCTGAATTCTCGACTTATGCATCACTCACAGTGTCCCTGGATTGAGAAATTGAACGCCTTGAGGCCGGGGATGCAGGTTCCTCATGAACCAAGCCGCTTGTCGGCCACCAAATGAATTTAAGAAGGATTATGTTTCCATTTTCTCGTTTGCTGCTGGTTCTGACCTCTTGTTATTCTGAAATTTGTTCTCAATCTGAATTTTATGTCAGGGAAAGGTTACCTTAACCTTCACCTTGGCTGAAAAAAATCTAAGCATTGTCAGTCTGATACCAAAGCTGGGAACACTTGTCCAGTCTGCCATGCTGGGAGTAGGGCATACCAAACCCGGTTTTCTTTCTCTGGTCTGAGTGAGACGTCTCCTCAACTTCTCAGACAGGGAAAAGGGATACCAAACCCTTTTTCTTTTTCTTTGGTCTGGGAACTTCAAGTAAATCTTTATGTACCTGCAAAACAGTGAGCTCCACAGACAACAGACTATGCTCCTATCAGGCAAACTCCCCAGCAGCTAAACAGCCAGGCAACAAGCAAGCAAAATAAAACCCAAAATAAAATAATAAAATAATAAAATAACAAAATGATAAATAATAAACTGATAGACGTCACAAGACAGTTCTTCACACCCAAGAGTTATTGATTGCCTTGGTTTTGGCTCACCACTGGCTAGGAATGATAGACGTGCCGTCAGTCTGACATACCTCATTCGGCCCCCCTCAGGCCAGGACTAGCCATACCATTTTTCTTGACAACCCCTTGGACATGCCTCCAGGTCAGGACCAGCATACCCACTACTCGAGTATGACAGTCATTTGACACTCTTGCCAGGACACCCAGACTATAGCGGGTCTGGTCACCCTATGACAGTCGACGTTCCGTCAGTCAAACTGTCCCGAACCCGGATTTGACCACTGCGGTCGGGGACCGGCTCACCCGCCAGTTTTTGGCCTAGGGCGCTGGCTGCCCCACCCAGATTTTTGAACGTGGGACCCAGGCTAACCACGGTTCCAGGCTTTGGCGAACCTCACTGGATTGCATCCTCTGACTGCGGTAGGGTTCCAACTGACCCCTTTCGACCTCACAGGCTAGACCCCCGGAGTCTTAGTCTCAGTCGACTACGAAATTCGACACTCGCGTCGGGGACCTGCTGACCCCACCAGATTGCAACCTACTGCAGTAAGGCTCTATCTGGCCCCAACAATCAATGCATCTTTAGGTTAGAGAAGAAGATCCAAGACACAGACAATCAAGCAAGCATATCATAGCTGACATACAAACTGCCGATGCCCCATAACAAGACAAAAATTTCTCAAGAGACGTCACTTCAGTCTCAAGAGGCACTGAACAACAACATGATAACCAGCACCAAACACTTGTAGGAGACCTCCCTTCAGTCTCAAGAATGATGTTTGGTGTTGACCCCAGAGAGGCCCCTTCCCTCAGCTGGGAATTTATTTTCCAAGAGACGCCTCCTCAGTCCCAAGGAAATACTGAAAATACTGATCTCAGAGAGGTCCCTTCCCTCATCTGAGTGAAGTCAGACAACTTAGTTAAGAAACACAAAGTCCCTTTACTGACAACTCTCAGTCAGGTAAAGTTGAACTTCTTTATGTCTGTCCTCATCTGAATTTCTCGGATGGACAACTTTGTCAGAGACACGAAGTTCTTCTGCTGACAACTCTCAATCAGACAAAACTGAATTTTTTTATGCCCATCATGTTTTTTTCTTTATCATAAAAATAATACTGATCATATCCTCTGATGTGCCACAGCCATGGGTTCCTCATATCTTAAACACTGCGTCAATGCTCGCGAAAACTGCATCTCACAGTTATTCCCCCACTCTCAAGGACTTAACACTCATGGGTCGATTGTAGCACTGCATCAAAGATACAGTCTCATTAACTTTGTCGCTTGCTGAAACATAAAATTAACTGACATGCTGAAAAATTAAAATGTTGGATTGACCATGCAAAACGATCACAGTCTGCTGAAAATTCAGTCTCGCTATCTTATTGTCTCACCGTACTCTCCTCTCAGTTATCTGGAACCATTCTCTCACTTGGATGGTTGACCTTTCTTTCCTCTCTTTGAAGTCACTGTAGAGATCAGATCAGGGTCTTTGAAAATAAACTTACGAAGTCTTGATCCTGATACCATATCATGAACCCTGGATCCATCCATCTCTGAAATTTCATAAGCTTTGCCTTTTGCTTCTCCTGTGATTCTGTAAGGACCAAGTTATTTGGGCTCCAATCGTTTAGTTCATTGGGTCTTAAGAGAACTGTCGAATAGGAGGACAACATCACAAACTTTCAGTTTCTCCTTTCTTATATATATTTTCTTGTTCCATCTCTCTTAATCTGATAATCTGCTGGATGTCATTCTCTCTGCAGCATTCATCATTGCATGATCAACTTCTGATATTTGCCTCATTCTGATCTGAAGGAGATCTGTAATAGAATAGTCTCTGTCACTTTCATGACTTGACCACGTCTTGACTATGTTATCAATGGGCAATGTAGCATATCGGTCATACCACAGAGTAAATGGAGCATAGCCAGTAGTCCTCTTGACTGTTATGTTGCCAGCATAGACAGCAACTCTTAATACTTTTGACCAATTACTGAGATTTCCTTCGCACCACTTGGCCAATGAGTCTTTCAAAGTTATGTGACCTCTCTCGACTGACGCATTTGCTTGAAGATGGTAAGTAGTCAAATATTGAATTCTGACACCCAATCTGAGAGTGGTTCTTCTTACAATCTCATTTCTAAACTCTGATCCTCTGTCTGAGACAAACTCTCTGATGAAAGGATACATGAGATAGACTTCCTCTATCCACTCAACCACTTGCTCGGTTGTCTTCCTTTTCAGAGTTTTTGCCTCAACATATCCAGAGAAATTATCTCTCATGTTCAATATATATCTCATCCCGCCCTTGCCTAATGGCATGGTGATGAGATCTAAATGAACTCTGCTGCCTGGCTCTACCAAAATAGTAGGAAATAAAGGTTCAATCATTCTTGTGGTAAACCTCTTATGATATAATACACATGATTTACAAAATATGAAAATCATGTCTCTCATGTCAGACCAAAAGTAGAGCTTGACAATCTTAGAGTAGGTTGCCTCAGCAGCTCTGTGGCCACCTGCAACCCCCTCATATAGAGCATCAATTATCTCTAATTGTCTCTCTTTACCACAGACCACTCTTAGCGGAGGTAGCCCTCCCTTACCATCTACAAAGAGATGTCATCTTTTTAATCTGAACTTCTTCCTTGAATTTTTACAATAATATTCTTTTAATTGTTCTCTTTCCATCTTCTTACCAATCTCTTGATAACTTTCATCGTATTCTTCAGAAATGAAAGATATATCTTCCTCCTTCTTTTCACTTTCTTCTTCTTCTTTTGAACCACAGCTTTCCTCCATTTCATGAGCAGTCATTGTTGCTGCGTTAACTCTAGCATACCAATCATTTGGCTCATCCTCTTCTTCTTTTCCAAGAATCGACTCAAAAACATAAGCATTAGGAACCTCTCCCCAGTTGTCTCTTTCTTCAAGCCACAAACTTCACTTATAGGAGCGTGGTACTTCATAATCTTCATCATCATTTTCATTCAGGAAATTATCAACATAGGCTGATTTTTCAATCGTCCCGTTTACATCTTCTTCTTCCTCTTTTCTCCATTCAATCCTGCTCAGACTATCTGTCTTGTTCTTCTCAGTATAAATTTTTTCCAACTTAAAATCAAAAGTCCAGATGAAGGCAATCCACCTGCTGATTGTTGGATCTACTTGTTGGTGCTTCTTAAAGACACCAATCACAGCAGATGCATCAGTCCTCAAGATGAATCTCCTCCCTAGTACATAGTGCCTGAAGCATCTGAGGTTATGGATGATTATCAGCAACTCTTTTCTGAATTGGGTATAACTTCTTTTTGTGGAGTTAAGAGTCCTGCTCTCAAATCTCAGAGGTTTTTCTTTCTCATTTTCATCTTTCTGAATGAGCACACCACCTAGAGCAACTGATCCTCCATTCGCCTCGATGATGAAAGGTATTGCCTCCTCATCATCATAAAAAAACACTCCCAACACTGGACTCTCACATTTTAATTTCTCCTGTAGAGTCTCTGCAGCGGCTTATCTTTTCTCATTTCATGCTAAATTAGCCCCTTGCCTTACCATCTCCCTCAAAGGCTCTGCAAGGGTAGCAAAATGAGGAATGAAATCCTCCAGAATCCACAGACTAGACTCCCAAGAAGTTTCTAATGTTTGTCACTCTTTTGAGTGGCAGAGGTCAGTTTAAGATTTTATCTATCTTTTTGGGGTCAGGACTCCTACCCTTGGAGAAACATCTGAAGCCCAAGATGATTACTTCTGGCTGAAAGAGAAGGGACTATGGTCCACTGACAGTCAGGTTATACTTCTGAAGTCTCTCTATGACCATCTTCACTCCTTCAACGTGTTCCCAGACAAACTTTCTGACTCCTCCTGCGACTAAAGTCTCATCCCTTACTAGGGGTCCTTTCACGAGATTGTCATCAATGTAGGGGTTGGTTATTTCGGAAAAAATATATTGAATGATTTGGATCATATCCCTTCGAACCACTGTCACACCATTAGTCCAACCTTGAGGTACCACACACATCTGAATGAGCCCTCTTGGCGTGTGCATGGCAGTCATTGGCCGGCTAGTGGGATCAATGGGAAACTGATCATAGTCAGAATATAAATCGACTAGGGAATAAATGTGTCGACCAGCAAAAGATTCAAAGAGGAGATTAGCATTAGGAAGACTACCTGCGTCACGTACCGTCACAGAGTTGAGTTTCTGAAGATTCTGTATCCATCTCAATCCACCCCCTGGTTTCCAAAAGCACAACTAATGGTTAGCATACGGTCCATCAACAGGTTCAGCAACGTTAGAAACAATCTTCTTGTCAAGATATTTTACAACCTCTGCTTCTTCTTTCAGGGTATACTTGGTCGGCCTATCATTCCATGGAGCATGATCAACTATCCAAATTTTGACCATCTTGATCAAATTCACATCCAACCGCCCTCTCTCTTCATCCTTAAAGGGGAATGCACCTGAAAACTCCTGACACATTTTGAAGATATATTATTTCTCTTTAGGCAGGATAAACTGATCCGAGTCTATCTTCATTGTGTCAAATCTCTTTTTGGTGAACCTATTCCCCAATTTTGCAAATTCTCCTAATGCTTTAATAATTTTTCCTCTTTTTTTTCAGTGCTTCATAATAATCATTTTCTATTAGGACTGTCACTGGGTTTTTCTTCACCCCCTTGAGCTTATATTTTCTCTTTGACCCAGTGGATATTTTTCTAAAAAATGATGAGTCGATGCAAATTTTAATTTTATCCTTCCTCCCTTAGCAGTCTCTACAACTTTCTTAAATGCTTCAATTTGTTCATCTTCATCTTTGAGATTACCAAGGGCCTTTATCATTTTTGAAACTTGATCAATACCCACTGAAATTTTTTTTTTTACCTCTTGTTTGCCTTCTTCTCTTAGTCTCCTAATCTTTTCAGTAGACTCTTCCTTTCTGATTGAATTAGCAGACAATCGATGCTTGAAATCATTTTTAGTGCAGACCATAAAGGTCTGTTCCTGAGCAGTCTCAGGATCTTGTAAGCCAATCCAAGATGACCCCTCATGACCGAAAAATTGGACAACCTCCATTCTATGCAAGAATGGAGTGCCCAAGGTACAGTTATGGTCCAGCTCTGGCACTACAAAGCTCAGTAATTCCACCGACATGGTCCCAACTGATAGGCAGATTGTCAATAAATCCGACCACAAAAAGCTCTCCTGCAGTATTACTCATTATGTTTTGCGCAAGTCTATCAATAGATAAGTCACAAACTTTCATTGTTCTTCGAGAAAGGAGTATCATCTCATCCCCAGAGTGCACTAAGGCTCGAATTTTCACTTGATCAATATGAATAGTCAAGTGCTCACATTCCATGGTTGCGAATCTCATCTTACAACCCGGTAGTGATTTGTTCACCTTACTGGGAAAAATTGAACCCAAGTAATTAACTTCTAATTTTTTCTTCTCAATCAGCTTCTTCAGTTCTTCTCTCAGTTTAGGTGTTAGAGTCATTGCTTCCTTGAAAGACGAAGTTACTTTTGTTTCTTCCAACATTTTGGCAATTACGTTAGTAATCACTGTCCCATTCTCCAAATCACTCTTGAAAATAAATTTCATTTTCCTTCCTTGTTCATTTCTCCTATGTGAAAATTCTGGTTCTGGGTCATCAAGGATATTAATAAGAGACCCCTCAGTTTTCCTTATTTTCCTTTCCTCTATCATCTGAGACGTCAAATGTGCTTGAAGGTTGCTCAGTTCACCAAACACAACACTGGGCTCCATGACGAGTTCTGGAGGTAGATCATTATCAAATGACATCATGTTGGTCAGAAAGTGAGCCGTTTCATTAGAAGGAGATTCTACTAATTCGAGAGGGCTCTGAGAAGTAAAATTCTCTTCCAATGGAGGCTCGGTTACTGAAGCCTCGTCAGACGCATCCTATGTCAAAGTTAAAGAGTGTAAAGACCGCTCGATCGTGGTATGAGGGTCACTTGTTTCTTGCACAAGTTCATTAGGCAGTTCATCAATAAGGAAATGAACATTCACATTGGTCTTTCTCTTCTTCTTCTTCATCATCTTTTCATCATGTTTAAGAGCAAAAAGTCTCATACCTCCTGGATGTCTAGGGTCCAACTTGTTTCACGAACTATCACAGACATGGCCCATAGCATCCTTCTTTGTCACCCCACTCCTTACATCCTCCTCAAGAGGTCTGCAATATGTGGTAGTGTGACCCCCTTCACCACAATAGTAGCGGACAAAACTCTTCTTAGGACGGTTATCATACTTCCTTCTTTCTCTGTTTCCCCTGTCACCATTCCCTCCATTATTTCTGGATCTAGAGGAATTTTTCCTCTTACCATAACCCTCATCATCATCATCATCATCATCATCATCATCATCTTCCTCTTCACTTTCACCTTTCTTCTTCCCTCTGTCATCCACAGCATGGTTTGCAGGCATTGCAGGCATATAGTTAGTCATCACTCTTTGAATAATATTTTCAGCACTCAGATTGTTCCCTCTGTTCATACCATTCTCAGTCTCTCAGTCCTTGGTCAATGTACTGATCTGATCTAGTAACCATTTCTTATGAGAAACTGTAGGGAGAGTTCTAACAGTTGCAACCATTTCATCCCATCTGAGAGGGTAGTGTTGAGCTTAATTAAAAACTGTCTGTCTTTCAGTGTCAGTAAAATTTGTCAAAAATATATAGCATCTCTAAGCTTCGTCCAAATATGAGATTCTTCTTGCTGTTCGGATGAAGGTCTGAAGAAAAAAATTAAAAGTATCATACTTAGCTCTTCTGATGTTGAGTAAATCCTTAGTTGTAGTTGGAACTGAGTCATTCTCAAATTATTTTTTCATTCTCTCTTTGACCTCTTCCCATGTAGTGGCCCCTTCCATCAACTCATGAACAGCCAACCTCGAGTCAGTGTCACAGTAAGATAGAAGTGCTTAAGTCGTTGTTTGTCTATCCAGTCATGGCTGAACCCAAATAATTCATACTCTTCCAGAAAATCATTTTCTTGAGGTCCTCTGAAACAGGAAATTCTCTCATCTGGCCTCTTTGCTCTTGCAATATCTGACCCAACTTTGATTGTGTCCACTCTCTCGACCAGTTCCCGTATAACCCCTACCAAGACCTCTTCATTTGTCCCCGCAGATGAGCTAGGTCTTGAACTACATGCCAGCTTGACCATAAACTTTCCCGGATACTTTCTTCTCTCTTTCTGTCACTCTTGTCCTTTTTTTCCTTGTTCTTCAATCTCTCACTCTTCTCGCAAGAGATACATGCTCGTTCCTCTCTTGTCTTGTTTGCTTTACCCCTTGAGAATTTTGTACATAAAGAGTATAAGCAATAATAGATTGGGTAGTGATCAACGGCAATGCAATCCTTCTCAGCCTTCCAATGTAATCTTCAATCAACTCTCTTTTATCATCCCTACTCAAACTTTTATTATAACATTTTACAATACCTCGGATCATAAAATATCGAGTCAAGTCTATAATCTCATAGTCAAATTGCATTGTTTACAACCCGATGTTGATCCTTTTGGCAAGAGAGACTCGTTCCCCAGAAGTGTGGTATGCTATTCTTTCAGCAGTTCCTACTTTCACCACCTTTAATAAATAGCTTATCTCAGTCTGATCAGTGAAAATTCTCAGAGCAGAATCTCTCATTCGATCAAAGAAAGGATGCAAGAACTCAAGCTCATCCAGGGTCGAAAGATCCCTGTCAGAGATCCGAAGAGTCCCTTTTATCTTGATTATTCCCTCTTCCAGTACAACCCCGAACGTTAACTGTTCAACCAAGCTGAGCATCGTTAACCTTCATAGGAAATATCAGAAAGATATATCTCAGGTTGGACATAATAAGGGATTTCGAAGTTGTGCTCAAAGGTACTCAAAAACAGGGATTTTATCATCACAGTAGAGTCTTTCTTCCTTGCCTTACCAATTTCAGTAATAGCCTCCAGCAGAGGCATCCAATCTCTCCTGTCTTTAAATCCCTCAGCAATTGAGAACTCAGGGAGTCTTTCAAATTCCCTTACTCCCACTCTCCATGTTACTTTCCTTCTTAACTTTTCTAGTCATTTTTTTGTCCGCTCAAGAGACTGACATACGCCCCTTTTAAATACTCCAAGTAGTCAACTTCCTCCTCTAGACAGATAGAGGAGTAAACCCTCACATCCAAACTGTCAAAGTTCAAGAATTTAACTACAGGAATATGAAATACTATATATCATTTCCCACAAATCTCATGCATCAAGATTACAAAGGGATTATCACACCCTGCCACCTGATAAAGTTTGCCCCTCACAGTAGTTATCCTAGCTACTAAGAGTGTTCTTCATGGGCTCTCTTTACTTTCCATGCAAAATTTATCATGGCAAACCAATTGTCTCTCGATGGACTGATATCAGGTAAGGGAGAAGCTGGGAGTCCATCAAAGACGGTAAATCAAGTAGATCCAATGAAGCATTTGTTTTCCTTCTCAAGTCTCTCTTTCTCTCTCAGTACAACCTCTTCAACAAATCCTCAGCATCTCCCATACACTGCTTCGGTACTTCTCTATTTCGAGACATAAATTCTTACATCATACACATCCAGGTCTGTGAAATAAAAGGTCGGTACATATAATCGTTCCTGCTCCCATCCACTCTCAACCATCTCATATCTGATAGCCTCATATGGGAACATCTCCTTCTCACTCAGAGTATTTAGTGACCTTAGAAGACACTCGACCTTCTCTTGGCTTCGGTCAGAACCTCTGTCAAATTTCAACCTTCTCTGTCCGATTTCCTCTGCTGAAACCTCTTTAGTTCTCATGACCACCTGTTATTTTCTCCCATGTCAGTACCATGCTGATAATTGGCAACCAGTTAGTCTCATCACAATAGTTGTCAGGTATAGGAGGGATCGGAATAGTCTCGTATGTTACTTGCATTACACCTCATTCCACTTTCTTCTTTTGCTTGATCAGATTTGTCTTTTCATCATAGATAAATTGGGTCACAATCTTCCATACCCAATTAAAGTTTTCATCATCCTTGCTGCCTCCTTCTTTGACGTATGAGCAGATATTATAGATATCTTCCTCCAAGAAGTGAGTCAGCACTACGCAGATGGTCGAGCCACGGGAGTGATAACCGCAACAACCCTCATACCGATAAAGAAATATCCCATTGAAGGTGAGTTTGGATAGCTCTCTCAGTGCACTGTCGACCAGCATTTGTCTTGATCTGATTTGCTCTTTCTTTCAATTCCTTTAGTGTATTGGGAGGTAATAGAGCATACATGATATCAAACTCGATTCTCTCCAGCAATTAATATCAGTCTCCTTTCCCGGCCTAGTGTGGTACCTCACATAACAAGAGATAAATCTCGGTTAGCAATTAATCTCATCAAGAGAGTAATAGCTCAAGAAACATTGCAAAATCAATTTGAAAAATTCTGAAATTGTCAACTGTTCTCAAGGCCTAATCAAAGTTCAAAGATGCTTGCTGACCCAACCTCGCTCTGAACATGAAAAATTTTAATGTTCCCGACAACGGCGTCATTTTTGTCGCACTTTTTTCTAGTCGGACCGCTTCAAGCGACCGGAAAGCCAACAAGCTGTCACGCAGGATTTTAGATGCGGTTTAAATTAAATCAAATAAAATAAATAAAGCAAATCCATTATGTTGTGTGCATCCGGCTTCGAGCGAGACCCTTCAATTGCGGTCTTCGCCGGTCCCCGGTCTTAGGAATCTTTTATTTTGATTCGGAACAGTGAAAAATCATGCAAATAATAATCATGAGATACTGATATGTCATGCATGCATCAATTTTGTCGGTCTACTAATTTTGAGAACTGTGAAAGAATCATCAAAGAGTACAGTCATCAAGCATACAACAATGCAAGAGGCAAGTCTGACTGACTTGAGCAATGACAAAGTTAAATGAGGGAAGAATAAGAACTCGTAATAGTCTCATAAAGTACATATGGAAGTGAGCATGACCAACATCAATCAAGAGTCCTCGCTCATCCCTCTGAACCTCACACTCAATCTCTTATTTTGTTGCCTGTCGTTTGGGTTTCTTCCAATGTCTCCGTACTCTTTGAGTCTGTAGCCTCTGAATGTAGAGCCACCTAAAGCCTGCAAGCTCTGAGCATTTTCATCCAAGTCCCATGATGCGGAAATTAACAATGGCACCAAACTCCTCTCATAGTGTAGGAAGATATGGCTGAGAGAAGATATCTCGTCTGAGATGTGGGAACTCGAATGGCTCAGTCACTGCTTCGTAATCGATCACTGCAGAGGAGATGTACCTCTTGGCTAGGTCTACAAGGTCACCCAAGCATGATCCGTCAGTGAAGTAGTAAGGAACCGGAGGTTTGGGGTAGTCTGTAAAGAGCTTGGGGCCAAAGTTGTAGACCAGCTTCGAGTCCCCCTTGAGTCTCTCAACTTTCCATTGTACGAACCTAGCTGTTGCCACCCAAACTGCGTCAAAGTGCGGATGTGTCTCATTCTCTTTCTTCAGATTTACCCGCAGGTCTTTCACCGTACCTCCTGCATATACTGTAAGGGCGACAAAGATTGACAGATCTTCGCGCTTGAAGCCGTCAATCTTGGCATAACTGTATGGGAAACTTTCCTTTGAGGCTATCTGATTGAGACCGTCGAGGACTGACTGCTCGACTGAAATGGGGTTGATCTCACTCATGGGCCCGATTAAATAAGTACTTTCTGATAAAAGGAAATGAAGACGGATTTTGACTGATGTATGTCCGTTGCACGTTGAATCGACCGTTGCCCACTGATTGGAGGGCAAAAGCCACTAGATGAATGAACCCTTCGTCACTCTTGAACGCTGTCTGAAAGTTGTCTGATAGTTATCTGAAAAATTATCTGAAAGTTCGCTAATATTTTTAAATCACTCAATAGTAGATTCACTCATCATAGTACTGCAAGATGGAACCGCAAGGGCCTTGAAGGGTGCCTCATTAAGTAATGCTTGACTAAATGATAAATTTCCAAAGAATGTTTTCTGCTTTGTCGTTCTGCCTTTTGCTGCATCACGCCGGGTACTCCTAATAATCTCTCCTCTTCTCACTCTTGTTGACGGCTACTGGGGGTCTCTTGTGCTCGACTCACTGTTTCTTCTGAAGAGAAAGTGCTATGCAATTGCCCGTCAGAACTGCAAAGGTAGAAGGTATACACAATAGCCTCGTGACTCTTCACCGATCCTAATGGCCCTTCTCTCATTAATTTCCAGACTCGCCGAATGTTACTGATTGCCTTGTTTTCCCAGTCGTCTCCTTTGTTTTAAAGGAAGGAGTAAGTCACTTCCAACTTGCCTTTTCTATCCATAAATTTCTTCCCATCTCTTACCAAGACCCACTGTCATGACTATAACTTGTTTGCTCAGGGTCAATTGACAACTCACTGAGTAAGGACTAAAGGACCTTCCATGAGCTCAACCCTTACTAATAGTCCTCCGGACCCAGTCCCTCAACTCCTTCTGAGTCTGAACACAGTGTTGTCGTCTAGCTTTGCTTCCCTAGACCTGTCATTCTCGAGTTAATTTAGACTGACACTGCAAGCCCGTCAGTCTAAACGAACTAGCCTTGATTTCTTTCCGTCAATAGAAAACCCCCAGTCCATGCACTTTCTCGTATAAGGCCGTCACCCAAGTCACAAGTGAAGCATTATTAATATGTTTCCACTTCGCCCGTCCCCTCAGATTCATTACACAACCTTGCACAAAGAGGAAATACGCATTGAGATTGTCGGTTGTTGTTAGACACGAGTCCTGGTCATCAATTTCCTACTGGCTCTATTGCAGAAAATGAGTGTCTGAGTGAGAACGGCTATTCGCCCGCCTGAACTTGTTCACCCAGTCCGAACACCCCATCAGTTTTCACCGCCTGGATGTGGACCGAGTAGCTTGCATTTGAGAATAGCCCTTCGGGGTACAAGTTTTTCTCTTGACATGACTAATGCCCCCTCTCGGTGAAGGGTCCGATCTCTCAACATCACAGAACACTCAGGTAGATTCTTATCATCACCGTTTATTTGGTCAACACCAGGCTTTAACTTGAAGTCTCAATCTCTAGCAATGTTAATCACTGTCAAGTAGAAACTTCACAACTAAGTAACATATTTTTCTCAATTGTCGTTTCCTCCCTCGAAAGTTCATTACTCAACCTTAAGTTCTCAGGAGGATCACTTTTAAAAGTTTTGACTAAAACTGGCTAATGGTTGTGCATTCTCCGATTTTCATGAGTGACCTCAATCTCATGCCACTGAGCTGATGTCTGATACTCAGGCTCAAGGTTACTAGCGAGGTTACAGAACTGGACACACTCTCTGCGTCACCCAGCCTCGGGTCCCGCACTAATGCAAAGAGGTCTATAAATTCACGCAGTCGTTAGTTAAGGACAGTTCTCATACCAAAAAAAAAACTTACTCAGTCACATACCCGTACGATCTTATAATCATTCACAGACTCATGCGATCATGCACGCACACTTCCGCATGAGTGCCCATGCACTTTTACTGTCAGAATCTCGAATGATCAAACGCTTACCCTTTGCTAGTGCTTGCCAACACTCTTAGACGTGCGCTTTACAGTTTCCCACTCTATCTGCAGTTTTTACCCTTCTCGGCAGAACTGACAAGTATGACTTCTGGTGTTGTAACCATCTACCGGGTTACAAAGAGCTCACTTCTCTTTTTGTCTCCCCCTTTTCTTTGCAAGGGACGCTACATTCACTCATCCAATCGGAAGGTTCAACTTTAATGGCGACTAACCTGTTTCACACCATCTGATTGAATGGTCGATGCACCCCAGCATTTTACGTCCGGATGATAGGTACATCACCAATGGCTTAATTAATCAGCCCATGAATGACCTCTTTCGAAGGGTCCTGCCGCATGTGGGATAACACAGGGGAGATTGACTATTTGCAAGGAGAGAGAAGGGTAAGCGAGTAACCAAAATAATAATAGTGATAATAATAATATAAGAACTAACAAAAAAATATTAAATATTTCGCTGAACATGGTTCAATCGTTTTCCCTGGTCACAAGGTTCTTCGAAGTCGCTTGAGCAAAGGCTCTTTCGCGTGGGAGTTTGTCTATTCAAATGGAAAGCTCACATTCTAAGTAACAGTGCACGGCGATTTATGGTTTGATCATCAGTGAGAAAAACAGGGGAGAAACACAATAACAGGCTACTTAAATTCCAAGATTCCGTACAACACTTGAATATTACAAAACCCAAGCTTTTCATTAGTAGCAAATACTCAATATAACACGTGATCTCCCTTCGCATGAGTTACCGTTATCCTTCAGTTATTGATAACTGATCTCAGTCACCCTGTAGATCTCTTACAATCACGCGTTGCGCCAATAACTAGGGAAGAGTGAGAGAGCATTAAGCAGGATAGTCTCATGACGACTGGCGTGGTCTACCAAGAGCAGTAAAAATTTATGCCTACTGTCTGCTCCCTTGAGATTTCCCTGACTAAATTTCAAGTACTGTTAGAGCGCTTCCCCTGGCTCATGTATTGAGTCAGCCACCTTCTGGTACAACGGGGTAACGGAGCGTCCTCCACGCACAGTATAACGCGTTAGCCCCAGTTCATGGGCAAAACCAGAATACTAATATGAAATCGCTTATAACAGGTGATTTGTACTTCTTACTCGGCTAATAGGCCTCTCTCATCCACTCGCTCAACTTTCCTATCATCCATTTTAGCATAAGTCCAACAGTAGTAGTAGGTGACATCAACAAAATGGCATGCCCATCTCCTCTCGAAACTCTACGTCTGTCCGATCCGCCACAACTTCACTGCAGAATTGCTAACACAACTCAAGCTTACTGTCCGTTCTTTTGTTTCCTTCTCCCCTTTTATGAGTACTTTGAACACGCATTAATCTTTGAGTTGAATCACCGCCTCATTCTTGAGCACATTTGTCATGCAAAGCACCGCTTCGAACCCTCTCGCCTTCTTCAAGAACTTGTCAAGACCCCCTCTCAATCCAAGTTCCTCATACTGACGGTCGGGCTTTAACACTTCACGTCCACAACCCAGTTGATGTTAACCCCGGTCCGCTCAGTGCACGCATTCTCCATATGGGTTATACAGTCCTCTGTAACCACCTCTCGCATGTCGTCCTTTACCAATCTCGTGTTCTCGATGGCCCAGTCCTCTCCTCACTCACACCTTCGAAGCGTGATGCCTCACTAGTTTGTTCGGCCAGAGCGCGCACATTAACTCCCTCTCTTCCGCTCATTCGAAGGCGGCTACCACAGTGGCCGCTACTCACCACGCACAGAAGTCAAGCTGGCGTCAACGAACAGTCTATTGGTCGCCACCGTTCACGTCTCTCTCTCAAGCTGGCATCAACGAACAATCTCTTGGTCGCCACCGTTCGGGTCTCTCTCTCAGTTGATGTCAACGAACAGTCTCTTGGTCGCCAGCGTTCACGTCTCAGCGACTCGCTAACACGTGTTTGCCTCTGAGTACCCTCTCTCGACCCCGCTGTCCGTTTCCCCTACTGCTCCTGTCTCAGCTTCAGTCCTCTCGCTGTCGTGAGCTCGCTTCGGGCCCGCACTCTACTGGGCCTACGAGCGGGTGGTTACGGCGGATCTGGTCCAGTCCGTGCCAGGACTGGACATCCGCCTCTCTATCACTCATCTCAGACTCCCCTTCTGAGTCCCGTTCCCCATGTTGTACCTCCCTGGTCGTGGTTCCAGTCGAGGAATCATCCTCATGGTAAGTGACGGTCACCCTCATCCCTACAATCACCCCGTCACGTCTACACCTCCACTCGGCCCTGTTGCGTGCCTCAGTAATCACGGCCTGCAAACCTTCGTTCCTCCTCATTTCCTGCTCTCTATGGCTGCACACAGCCTCACCTCCCCTTCAGGCTTACCGTAGGTCAATATGGTTTCCACCATAGTACCCTTCTCATCCTCTCGCTCCCACACCCAGGAACACTTCATATATCTTGGCCTGTAACCACGCAGGCCGTTTTGGTCCGCCATAGCCACTCAGAAATAGCCAGGGACTCACCCCCGGGAGCACGCACTCAGATGGCCCAGGCTATCCCTCACTGCTCCGCGCTCAGGCCCCCAAACCCGCAGCATTTGACGAGCCGAGATAACTCACGGACACCCACTGCTAGCCCCCTTAACAGCCAGCCTCTCCCGCCTTTTATAGGCTTGCCTCATACCAAGATCCTCATGCCCTAAGCCTTCAAGACTTAGTGTAAATTTGAAAATAATGGAACAATTAAAAATTTAAATCTTACACAAAAGAAAGACCCAGCGAACGACAACACTTACGGCCACAGCGTCTATAGGCCCTTTACTGTCGGTCCCTGTTGCTTCATCCCGCTGCGAAGCGACTGCGATTTTGAGGTGGTGATCCCATAACGAGATACCGACATGTGTTTTCTTTTCTTTCAAAACTCGCCGTCGGTCCGTTGCTGTCGGGTACCCGTGTCCGATTGCAAGGAGGGGGCTTATGACCCTTCCTTGGAGGGTGATAAGCCTCCTACCAATGCGGTCGTAGGCCGCCCCTCTTTTGGGGTCCCATTACGCGGCGTACTACCGGACAGCTCATCCACAGACGGTATACGAGGGGTGGGCTAGCTTAGGCCATAGACCACAGTCTGAGCTCAAAATTCAACCCGTTGGCCTTCCCGCGAAATAACAGGCCGAACGAAAATTAAATAATAGTAGTAATAATAATAATAATAGTACTAGTAGTAACAAAATCAGAAAGGTAAGGAAATCGTAATGTCACAGTGGCCTGAAACCACCGGAATTCTTCCCGAACTAAAACGTGGGCTCAAATTTGACGATTTATTTTCTTTTTTTCCCTTCTCCTTTTGACAACGACTTCTGCCCTGTGCACCTAACCCATAACCTGACCAAGGACTGATCGGCGCGCAGTAGAAAAGACTGCGCCGGCCTATTTACTTCTGCGTCCCTGGGCGAACCCGGCGGCTACCACGGCCACAGGCCGGTAATGCTCTGTTGTACAGCAGGGCGCCGAGTCTGCGTGGACCAATGGAAAGCCCAGTGGCGCACCTTTTTGTTGAGGGCAGGCACCGACAGGGCCAATGGATTTCAAAGCGCCACCTTGATTACTTAGTGTTGCCATGGAGGTTCGGTAGCGGCTTAGTGGGTCACGACATCGGAGCTAGGACCTGGTATCAAGAAGGTACTTGATACCAGAGGAGGGTCGGAACACTGCACCCTCCGACAGCGCGCGCGCACACATACAAACAAACAAACAAAACACTGACAAAGAAAACGAAAAAAAGCAAAGAAAGGAACAAAAGAGAAATCACGCCACATAGGAGGAGGAGGGGGAGGAGGAGGAGGAAGAGATTGCGAGGCCGAGAATAAGACCAGTAAGAGGAGAAGAAGCATCGAGGGAAAAGAAACATGGGCCAAATGCCGCACGAGCGGGAGCATGACAGCGAGGAGGGAGAGGATGGGTGCGAGCAGGAGTATGACGAAGACGATCAGTAATAAGTGTAAGACAGCAGAGGAGAGAGAGAGAGAGAGAGAGAGAGAGAGAGAGAGAGAGAGAGACCTTCACGTAGCTCTGCCATCCTCCGAAGAAAATGTGGATGAAATTCATGATTCAAGCTGAGATCTCGCACGTATCTGTGGGTACTAGATGAATGGTGTACGACTCCATGGAGCACAGGGATCTCGGGGGGAATGGCCATCAAACTCAGCAGAACGTGCCACCTCGTGCGAATCCTATGCTGAACTTGAAAGGGAAGTTCAAGAATGCACTTGAGCATTGCAGCAGCTGGAGTGTGTCAATGTGCTATTGAAAAACGTGTTGAGAGAGAGAGAGAGAGAGAGAGAGAGAGAGAGAGAGAGAGAGAGAGAGAGAGAGAGAGAGAGAGAGACGTTCTGTGGAAGGACATTGAGGTCTGGTAGAGAAAGACCTGCAGGCTTTTCAGCCCATAAGCTAAGCAGGATGATGCTTCCAGTAAGAGAGAGATTTTGAAATGATGAGGGATTTTCTTATGACTATTTCTCAAGCGTCCATATGTGTGTGTGTTTGTGTGTGTGTGTGTGTGTGTGTGTGTGTGTGTGTGTGTGCTTTTTGATATGGCGACTTGTAATGGGTGTTTTTTTTTTTTTTTTTTTTTTTTTTTTAAAGACATGGGTAATATCGTCAACAACGGTATCATTAACGATTTTTGAAGTGTATGAATGACAATTTGTACTTGACATTCTGAGTTTGGAAATATAAAACATAAATCCAAAAAATAAAATAAAAAATACACCAAACAGCCTTATGTGTTATTCCCCTTCCAATGTCAGGTGTGAAGTTTAAGTTTTTGATGGATTATCAACCTTCAATGTCATCTGTTTCACGAAAGGTAGGGTATGGACCTTCAAGGTGTGGTGTGCTTGGTAGCCTTGTTTTTTTGTTTTCCTTTTTTTTTTTTTTTTTTTTTCGCCTCTGCTCTGTGCACCACCATCCTTCAAAGGTGCAATGCACGAGTACGAACTGCACTCCAGCAGATATGGACAACACTTGTGAAAAGGAGATGGCCCTGACTTCGTTATCCTCATCACCATCATCATTAGTACGGGGGAGGGGAGGGGGAAGTATCGTCTTCCCTTGTTGTAATCATCATCATCATCATTATCATCATCATCATCCTTATCACCATCTTCGTCATCGTCATGGCTTTCGTTGCATTTGCATCATCATCATCATCATCATCATCATCATCATCATCATTACATCATCATCATCATCATCATCATCATCATCATTACATCATCATCATCATCAGAAGCAGCAGCAGCGTGAGGAGGTGCATCATCCGCTGGAGGAGGACGTACAGGCGGTGTCGGCGCGAATACCCTTACAAGGGTATCCGCCCTGGTTTTTGCAAGTCATAGGAAGGCTTAGCTAACTTGGATTTTTTTAGTGTTTGCGCGGAAGAATGTAGGGATCATCCGCACGCAGGCTAAGGGTTGTCTGAGTAAGAAGGGTGAGTGGGCGCTCAGATTTAAGGCGCGCGTGTGATTTTCCCGTTTAAAAATTAATCGCGACGACGGTATAATTAGCCGGTTTGTTTTTGTTTATTGATTAAATTAAGGATTGAAAGACTCGCCTTTCTTGTTTACTGCGTCAGCCGGCGGTAGGTTTGGCATGAGGCAATGACGTAAATAGTGGCCGCGGCGCAGCCGTGCGAGACAACATGGACACTCGGCGGCCGCGTGCAGGATTGTAGGCGGAGAAGAGGCTCTGGCCGTTTTCCCGACTTTTGACGGAAGGCCGCACCGCCTTATATGAGGTCCCGCGCGCACAAGTTCCTGGCTTGGGCTTAGCCCTAAAGGTTACGTCATCGGGTTTTCACCGGGCGGATCCCGGGATCGAGGCCAGAGCGGAGCAACGGAGCGACGCGGGAGCGAACCGAGGGGTTGAGGGTCCCACGGGACTATCCCCCTTTTATGTTGCCAAGGGGGTCCGACCGCGGGTCCGCGCCGCAAGGCTGTGGGAGGATTGGTAGGACCCGCGACTCGTTTTCCCCTCCAAACGGTCCCTTTTT
>BFEA01000068.1:2026974-2039719 GCA_003427395.1 Chara braunii
AACTTTCGTGCTTTAGTTAGAGCCGTTTAGGAGGCTGGCGACCGCATCTTGGGGCCAGCGGCCCATTTTGTTGGGGATACCCGTATACCGTGGGGGCGCAGACCCCCGCCTAACTCGGATGGTGGGGGGGGGCCCGAGGGGCCAGAAATTAAAAAGTCGAGCTTTGCATGAGCTGGCCAACTTGCTGACGCGGCCACGAGGGAAGATCTAGGACACGATATAAAGAAGATTCGTCTGGCTCCTGTGCAAAGGTTCACTCGCATAAACCCCGAAGGAGGGGCCAGGTCCATGCGGAAAGGGCTAAGTGAGTGGGGTACAATCGTGGCAGATCTCCCGTGGAGAAAATTCGAGTGAGGGACATCCGTTAAAATTGGAACGATACAGAGAAGGTTCGCATGGCCCCTGCGTAGGGCTGGCGGGTGGAGAATCCGGGGATGAACCCGGACGTAAGGCGGGTCAGGCGTGCATTCGAAAAGCAAAGGGGGGGATTGGCTGACTCGCTGGACTTTTGACAAGACTAGGCGGAGGAAGAGTGAGTCTGGAGGTGGTTGGGCAGGGCGAACCAGACTAGGGTGTCAGAAACAGTGATTGGTGGGAAAAATCAGAGTTGTGTTAATAAAGTGTTGCGTGTGGGAGAGGCCGCCCCAAAAAATGGCGACGCATAGTGCCCGGTTCTGGCATTAGATTCATTCGAATTTACCTCCTTCCGCCGTTAGGAGTAGTCGCGACGTGAAGCCGCTAAGCCCGCCATTGGCTAGCCGCGATCGCCTCGTTCTGCCGCGATTGAATTCGTACTTGGGATCTTCGTGCCCGTGCTCGGGCCGGCATGCTCCTGTTCGTGGCCGCCATACTCTTGCCCGTAATCCCGGTCCGGGTCTGTACCATGCTGGTAGCTGCGCTCCTCACCACATGTTGTAGGTGACCGGACACGCGAGGAGGGGCGACGCACGGTGAGCCTGGAGGTGGCCCCGAGCTGCAGTGCATCTTGTCATATCGGGATGGGAGGCTCGGCTGCGAGTTGGAGAAGGCGTGTCATTGTGGTCTAAGCGGAGGCGGTAGCGTGAGGAGTGTGAGGCCAGACACGGGGCTGGAGGCTTACCCGTGTGACGGTATATCTTGGGTTACGAACTACAGCAGGGGCGGAGGAGGCCGGCTGCGGGGCCGAAGGAGCCACCACACGCAGCACGCGGATGCATCCGCTCTTGTTTTAGCGGAGGATTCACTTGTTTTCGCCCGCTCAGTCGATAGAAGAAGGGCGGGCTAGGGGCTGTACTCGGAGGGGACGAGTGAGAGGGAGAATGATACGCACCGGCTTATCGAAGAAAGTCAGTGTCACAAGGTTGATCGGTGTCACGAAGGCTGGGGAGCCGGGTATCTTTCAGTGCTTTTAAGGGAGGTTCCTTTTTCGAGTTGCGTATCGACAGTCTATTCGGTCAACGCCCGCCTGGCGTTGTGGAGTTGCATAGTTGACCTTGAGCCCCGACGGGGCTTGATCGTATACAATGGAAGGGGTTGCAGCAGGTTGAACTAATGTTGTCCCAGTCCGCGAGCGTGCCAACTCAAGTGGTGTGACGAGTGTTGTCAGACGCAACAGACCGCGTGTCACGGGCTACGTGTCCTGTAGTGGGTCTGCGGGGATGCGGCTTACTGAGTTGTTGGGAATGAGCCTTCGACTCAAGGAATTGTTGCTGCACGACTGCACAGGCTGCCCGACACTGCCTCGCAGTGGTTGGCTACGGCTATGGTTATTGCCGAAGTCCGCTGTTGCGGCCGTCATTATCACCAAAGTCACTGTGCATAACAGGCCTGATTGCACCGCGGGCGTCCGACGACGCTGAAGGAGTTCGCCCGTTACGTGGTTATGACGAAAGGGCTGAGCAGCGACGCAAGGCGCGGCGAGGTGTACATTTGTCTCGGCTACTGGGCTACAGCAGCGATTGCAGGGTTGTTGCGGACTGCGTCTGCTGTGGACGGCACGCGAACTGCTGCCGTTGACTGTGCGCGGCGGCTGCGGTGGATTGCTTTCAGGCTATGGTCAACTATTGGAGGCCGCGTACGGCCGGTACCTGCTGTTGACGGCAGCGTACTATCTCGGCGGCTGCTGCTGGCTGTTGCGACCGGCAGGGCCACGGCGGACGGGCTTGGGGAAGTAACTGAGCCTGGGAGGGGAGGCTAGTGTTGCAGTTTGGGAGGTCGGCAGGGAGTGAAAGTTGACGACTTGACTGCGGAGTTGATCAGGCTGTTACTTTTTGGCTACCATTGTGGGGCCCTCAGGCCCTGAAGGATCGAAGACCCTCTCAAGCGAGTCTGAGTGTCTCTTTCGTGAGTCTGAGAGTCTCACACCTTCTCATCCTCTCCTTCTTCCTCTAAGTCCAAGTCTATTTGGTTCTGAGAGGAAGGCGGCAGGCGGGCGTGTGGCCCGTAACCCGCGCTAAGTCCTCTGTGGGAGGTTCGCCCCACCGATTGCGGGAGCTCTGCCGGGACTCAGGAGGAGTTCTGGAGGCAGGGAACTGAGTGGTAATCCCTTGACCCCCTCTATAAACCCAACTATAACCCCTATATGTACACCTCTCTACGTTTGACTGAGTATATTGTGTGGATCCTGTAATGGTTTTTGAGTTTGACTTTCAGGACATAAGTCATATTAAAGTAAAGGAATGAGTGTGCAATGTTTAGCTTCAGACATTGTTTGGTTGCCCGAAAGCAAATTGCGAACAAAAGGGATTGCATCTGGGGGAAGGTTGGGAGGAAGGTCGTATTGCGTGCAGTTTGATTGGGTCGCTAAGGCTGGGAGGCCCCCTTAAGTTTGGGGAAGTCCAGCGCTTTGTTTATTTTCGGCTTGCATGGAGCCTCAGACCGCTCTATAAGTTTAGGTAGCCTGAAGCTCTGGAGGTTGGGATGTCCCCATAAGTTTGGGGAGACCCAGTGTTGTGAATTGTATGGAGGGTCAGGACGCTCTATAAGTTTAGGTGGCCTGACTACTCTGACTTGTGGGGGGTTGACTATGAGTGGCTTTCAGGGACCCAAGGCGCTCTATAAGTTTAGGTACCTTGGGTTGCCTTGTCTTACTTGGGGCTTTCTCTGTTTCTTTGTTTCTGAACGAGGAGGTCTGTACCACTCTATAAGTTTAGGTGGTTCAACCCTTCTCCTGTTTTGTTCCGAGGGAGTAATTCTGGCAGGGGACAGGCCGCTCTATAAGTTTAGGTAGCCTGGCCTACTGCCTCGCACAAATTGAGTCAGAGGGAAACGAACCTGGCAGAGGATCAAACCGCTCTATAAGTTAAGGTAGTCTGACCCAATGCCTCGCACATGTTGGAACCCAATGAATATAATCTGGCTATATTGTATTATTATGCTATTATTAACAGGTTGGTCAGGCCGCTCTATAAGTTTAGGTAGCCTGACTATAGCTTATCATAACTGAAAAGAGTACAATCAAAGAGGTAGAACTGAAGGTAAACTTGGGCAGGCTGAGCAGTATTCTAAGTTGAGCAGCTCAGCCCTATGTCCCCTTTGAAGACTAATTTCAGAGATATATATATAACTTGGCTATTTAAACAGTTCAGGGCGACTAGAGTGGTCTAGTCATATGCCCAAAGAAGAGAGAAGTAGTAGTGCCCTCTATTTGTGTATATTTGGCTAAGTCAGAACGCTCTATAAGTTTAGGTATTCTGACTTTGGGCCTGGCTAAGTTGGGCGCGCTCTGTAAGTTCAGGTGGCTTGACCTATGCCTTATGTAAGTTGGGTATAATGGGGTAACTCATGGAGGGAGCATGAACTATTGTTGTTCAAATTGACTTGGGGATGGTGAGAGTACTTACCTGTGTGGTTTTGCCTGCATGTGGTTGAGTGAGATTACTACTTGGTCTGGGTTTCAGGTTGACATGTAGTTGCTTTAGAGGCTCGCCACGTGCTAGAGCAATAGGAGTTAGGTCACTTCCTGCATTTTCTGAGTTGACTTTATTTTACTTAGATCGATTCTTACAATTTCTGATATCTGTTATTATACTTGGACTTGTATAAATGTTGGTAAACTACTTTCTCTACGGGAAGCGCTGCCGAAATTTCTACAGATTCAAGGAGTTAGACAGATTTTGACTTGTCAAAGTTCAGCTTGTCTGTTCATTATATCTGACTTAATAAAAATTTGGAAAGCCTCTCGTTCTAAAGGGAGTGCTGCCCAAAGTTTTGCGAATTCAGGGAGTTAGACAAAGTTGGGCTTTGGGAAGTCAAAGTTAGTCTCAAGTGTCAAACTTAGCCTTGTACAAATTTTTGGCGAACACTTTTTTAGGGGAAGTGCTGCCAAAATTTCTGCAAAACTAAGGAATTGGTCTAACCTTGTCTAAGTTGAACTCAAAGTTGGGAGCTGAGTTCAAAATTGACTTAGTATGAATCTGGGAACTCCCCAATTCCAAAGGGGATGCTGCCCAAATTTCTACTAATTCAGGGAGTTGGACAAAATTTGACTTTCCAGAGTCAAAAATTACTCCTGCTTTTGACATTTGAGCTTGTATGAATTCTGAAAAGGCACTTTTCCTACGGGAAGCGCTGCCGAAATTTTCTTGATTTAGAGGAGTTAGACTATATTTTGACAGGTGGCGATTCAAGCGATCCACCCTGAATAGGGAAGATTCTGCCATTAGTCTACCTTTGCTTTGGGCGCTGGCTTAGGTGTAGGTTTGGGCTTAATTGGTAGATAGTTTTAAGTGAAAATGTGCTATGGAGGTTTATCCCCCATATGCTGATGATTTAGCTTGGGCATTTGACCTATTTTGTGTTACATGTCCTTTGGGGTGTCTAATTCAAGATCAGGACTAGATTCAGCTTGATCCCGTGAGGGTCATCTTCTGTTATCACTGATAGCAGGTCGGTTGCCGATTCGTCGGTCTTCGACTCAATTCCAACTCACTCTCCATACTCAACCTAAAAGGTTTTAGCCCTGGTGGTTTTACTGTTTGTTAAGGGTTTCACCCGGACTTTTATTGAATGGTCATTTAACAAAGGTACTGAGTATTTAATTGAGGTCGGTTGGAAAGGCGATTGGGGCTTGCATGGCTAAAGCGAAGGGGTATGAGCACAGAAAATGGTTAGGGTTGACTCCGTGTAGTGCGTGTTTTGTCGTTCGATTCTTGGTGTGATTGCAGGTATGTCCTGTGGCTCGGATTTTGGATTTGGATTGCCTGCGATCCCATATACATATACATGGTTGTGAGGAGTCTCACTGTGCCTGTGAGAAGTGATCGTCGCAACTCTATCTCCCTTATGCGTGTATGCGTGGGTGTACTCATGATGAATATTCGAGGGGCCCAAGAGGCCCAAGTTGAAAACCCGTTTAAAGGTTGAGGTTGAGGGGCACAAGGGAGACCCTCCCTTCTGCCTATCTGCGTCTTGGAGTTTTCTCAGTCGGACGTTGGTCCTGGGCCAGGATTCAAGATCCTTGTCCAGGACATCCCAAGCCCTAGACTCTGCAGGGGAGGAGTTTCCCCTCGCGCAGAGCCTATTTACTTTGGCCGGCGAGACACCCCACCTTGAGGGCGAAAATGTCGTAAGGGCCGAACGGTGTGTCCTTCAGCCGTTCAATATCGTGAGGGGTGACCCCTCGCGGTGTGTTCCTTCGACCATTCAATATTGTGAGGCCGGAGCCGCGATTACCTCGTACGATTGGCATCAGTGGTTGGCATAAAATTGGTCTGCGGCCGCGCAGCTTCATGTTAGAATCCTGCGCGCGACGTTCGCCACCCCGGCGTCTAAAAGTTTGGGATTGTCGGGCTCGCACGCAGGCGCAATGCTTGGGGTCATTGTAGGCCGCCTGCACCACCCGTAGGAGGGGAGGGTACCCCAAGGTCACGAGTCCTTTTAGAGCAAGAGGACCTCTGTCGTATTCCCTCTTTTGTTTTCGTGTGTGTTTTGTTTGCTTCTTAAGGATTATTATGGTTGGACGTTGTAGTCTGTGGCAGTCGTCAAAGTCAAACCCTTTGACTTTTGCCCAGGCCTGGAGTAGGACTTGCCTCCAGGGCCGCAAGAAACGACTCTCACCACAGGTATGGACCTGTGTACCACCCACTGTGCATAGAGTGCAGAAGAGGGTGTGTGGTCTTCAACCGCGCATAGCGGTTGTTTGGCATCGAGAGATTAACCCTCAAGGCGCGTCAGGCGACACCTGAGTGTCAAACGCGACCCTCGAGTTTAACGAGGGCCGCGTAAGTATGGGAACTACATAGTACGTCATCATTGCAACTGCTTGCGTATGCTTGCATTACGAGTCGATATGAGTTAGTCTTGCGTCCGCGCAATTTTATATTAAGTCTCGCGCGTGACGCCCATCTTGATTTCCGCGTTGGGAAAGTTATGGGCTGGCTATTGAGGGGCTAGGAGCGTTATCCGGTCGCTTGTGTTGTGTTGTTTGCGTGTGTGTGTGTGTGCGTGTGTTTTCACCTTGTGCGTGTTAGAGTGGTGTGTGTGTGGTGTGTGGGATGCGTCCTAGTCGACCGACGACGAGCCGCGCTTGGGAATTCAGCACCCCAGGATGTCGATTCGCGTGCGGGTCCGATAGGCGTACTACCGTGCGTACCCCCTATGCTACAGCGAACGAGAAATGCCCTCGGCTGGTCCACCTCTGCAATTGCAATTAATTAGCCTTCGTACTGTGGACTGGTAGCTCGGCGGGGATACGCCCACCGAAGGGAGGTGACAACTCCCATAAGGTGGAGGTAAGTCGTGCCTCGCGTAGGCCCTATCCTGTCGTAGGGGCTCGCGAGAGGTATGGCTGGTGCACTCGGCCGGAGCGGCCTAAGGAAGCTCCATTTGCACGTTCGTGTCGAGGTTGGTCCAACTCCTGTGTGACGCGGCCGAGAGGGTCCCGCACCGCCACGCACGGTGCCGGACCGATGTGCTCGACAGCGGGATGTTCCTTGCAGCTGTTCCTTGCAGAGCAGGGCTGCTGGTCGCAAGATTATTGATTTTCAAATCCTGGCGGTGTATTTCCTTGCTCTTGCGGAATATTCGTTCTCCTGTGCCTGTTGTTCTTCTGGTGAGCACTGGAGCGAGTCCACTTTGTACGAAAGCATAGAAACGTGGTCACATCCGGTAGTTTTTTTTCAATTTTTTTTTAACCGCTAGATTTTTTCTGGGTAACCGTTGCGATTTGGTCATATTCACCCCAAAAGTACTGGGTGAATACTGCCAAATCGGCAACCTAGAAAGGATCTAGCGGTTTGGAAAAAGAAATAAAATGAATCTACCGGATGTGGGCCTCGCTCCATTACTCACCAAAAGAACAACTAGCACAGGAGAATGAATATTCCGCTGGAGCATGGAAATATACACCGCAACTGCACTTGTGTTTGTGCGTACCTGTAAGTGGAGAGACACCCATTGTCGTTGGGAATCCGCTGATCGACAAGTTACTGTGTAGTTCCATCACTCGCCATCCACCAAGATCATGAATGCATTTCAACAAACACTCTGTCTCGATGCATTCAGGGTTTTGGCGGAGGGCGAGTGCTCCAACTGTAAGGTAATTCCGCAACTTGCGTATGCTTTCTAACATCGCCTGCTACAGTAAGTTTTCTAACATAGCGTGTTACCGTCGTCCCCTGAACACAACGCATGTTCATTTTGGTTGTACAGGATCCGAAAGCTAGTTTGTATGCATTCATAATCAGAGAAACGAAGTTGGGAGTATGGCCATGAACCTCGGTACAACAACCTGCCATGGTCATGGCACGTAGGTTGTCTCAAACGCTCTCTCAGAGCATCCTCCCCACCTTCGATTGACGAAACAACCACCAAGTGGACATCACGGTTGTGAAGATACAACATGTTCCGACTCTGTTTCATCGAACTGAGTCTCTGATGCCGTAATATGTCCCCAATCAACGGAAGACCCAGGAAATCACCGTGCCCATCCATCACTGCAGATACGACTGTTGTTCGCAGATGTTGTGTTAAAATAGTACAGGTAAGCAACAGGCTGACCCACCTGGAAGAGGTGTGTGTGCGTGTGTGTGTGTGTGTGTGTGTGTGTGTGTGTGTGTGTGTGTGTGTATGTGTTGTGTGTGAGTGTGTATCAAAAAGTGATGCCATGTGTGTGTGTGTCTGTGTTAGCGGATAAGTATCACCTATGCGACTTGAAGTGACAAAAAAATAAAAAAATTGAGAAGTGGATTGCCACGTGGCATGGAACAGCGTTCACGTGAGCCACATAGTGTCAGTGGCCACTTAGTCCAGCACCGACTGAAAGCCAGTGGAATCAAGGAGTGATGCCACGTGTGTGTGTGTGTGTGTGTGTGTGTGTGTGTGTGTGTGTGTGTGTGTGTGTGTGTGTGTGTGTTAGCAGATGAGTGTCACCTGTTCGATCTTAAACTGAGGGTAAAAGATGACTGGGGTGCAAGTTGGAAGTGCATCACCTGCTCAAAGCCAGGGAACAACACTCGCACCGCTGAGCAAATGAGAGCAACTTGTCTTCGACTTCAAGACATCACGTTCGTTTACCACAAAAAGATCGAGCAGTGCCCGACTGTCGGGGTTGGAATGGAGTCTGAAGGGGGAGGGCAGGGAGTAGAGCAAAAAAATCGAACAACACATTAAAGGCATCGTGCATTTACTCAGGAAATCGGGCAACATACAGAGGAAGTCGAGCAAAAAGAGCGAGCAGCACAATGAAGGGATGGTGCATTAGGGCAAGATACAGAGGAAGTTGAGCAAAAAGATTGAGCATCACAATGAAGGGATGGTGCATTTACTCAGGAAGTCCGGCAACATACATCGCTAACTCACGCGGATGCTCATATGCAGAACCATGAGAATTGGGCTGCTTTGATTTTCAATCGTGGGAAAGAGCCCCAACCAGGAACATGGCTACATACACCGAAGGTGTGACCCACTCCTGTTACAGAATTTTGGGAAAGAACCTTTACCAGAAAGCAGGGTGAATACATGACTATGTATGCCAACTAACGAAAGGGCATATGTTGACGCACATTCTGGTTGACAGATACTACCCGATTGAACGGAGACCCACCGTCATACAATGATAACAATGATGACGCCGCCACCATTCTTTCACGGAATACAGAGGATGCAGCATGGGAAACACCGTTGAACCGATACCCCACTCGAAGTGGGGTATCCAGTTCAAAGGACGATGGGGAGGGTAGGGGGCTTTGTATTCGAGTGTAGGGATTTTTCACCACCTTTCTTGAATTAAAAAAAAGAACAAAAGTCTTTTCATTTCTCACATCTGAAAACGAACTGCTAGATGCCTAGCGCCAATGCATCTCAGACGTCGTGTGGGGTCACACATATTGAGCTAGTACAGCGTTGAATTGGCTCAACGGTGTATGTGGGACTTGGCCCCGAGGCCAAGTCCCACATGCACGGTTGAACTAGCTCAACGCAACGGTGTGATATGGTTTTTGCGACTTAAAAACTCAAAACAAAGGCAAAAAAAAAAACAAAAAAAAAAACAATGCTGCTTAAAGTTTTTTTTCCTTCCCCAAAAACAATGAATAACCAAATGCCACTGAAATCTTTGTCCGTATTTTCTCAGAATTAAAATGGAAAATACAACAATCCTTAGTGAAAAGGCTCCGCATAATACGCAGCGTCAGAGACAGGGACTCACTACAACATGAAAGGAACGTAGACGGTACTCTTGGTTTGGTGCCTTCGCAGAAAGGAGTTTGGGGCTGCACAACCAAACACTGCATGAACACTCTATCAGAGTGTCCTTCCACATAATGCCAGAGTGTCCTCCCACGACTGTCAGAGTGTCCTCCCACAAAAGATCATGATGGCACAAACCCCATTAGTTCAACGGAAGATGGGCAGGGTAGGGGGCTTTGTATTCGGGAGGAAGGATTTTTCAGCAGTTTTCTTGAACCAAAAAACAAAAACGAAAGTCTTTGTATTTTATACACCTAGGAACAACCGCTGGATGTGCAGCTCCGGATGCATCTCAGACGTCGCGTGGGGTCACACACGTTGAGCTAGTTCAACGTTGAACTGGCTCAACGATGTATGTGGGACTTAGCCCCTGATGTACGTGGATTAGTGTTTAATGTGCGTGACTGTCAGGCATCGGGGATTTGGCAGGAAAACAGCGGTAGCCTGTTTTTGTGAATAAAGCCCGGGAAAAGGATATTTTCGTTTGCTCTCTCATTGGTAGGTTTTTCTTTTGTTTTTGTTGTTGTCCCAAACGTGCGTGAAATCACAACCAAGTTTTTTGGTTCGTGAAAGCACGCACGTTTCACTCACGGCGAAGGCAAAAAAGAATGGCTTCATCGCTGGAAATTGATTGTGGTTTGGGAGGTGTTTGGGAGGGTTCGATCCCCTCACCTACAGCAAATGGTATGTGGAGTTACTCTTGCCCTCCTTTGACAGAGAGAAGTTCTGTCACAACAACCGAACAACGTGCACTGCGGCGTATTTCAAGGAAGCCTTAGACTATTGTCCATGAACATGGTCCATGTGCCCACTCACATGCAGTCGTCTTGACTGCCACAGCCATGGTCAATGAATCATACCCTGACATCTGACACCCCGCCTGGAGCAAACACCATCTGTGAGAAGAGCACTTTCTTTTTTTGTTTAGCAGTTTTTTCTTCATTTGTTTGGTCATGAAATATTTGTTTGCATTTATTTTTCCTATTTCATGCTGCCACCCACCTGCCCCCCACCCGTCGCACACCCGTCACACTAATCCACAGACATGGCTAGTGGGATCTCCCTCCTGGGCACTCCATTATCGGTCCTTTTACCTCAAGTACATTTTCAAACTCAAACCTTGACTGCTCCGTAGTTTTCTCTTTCTTTTTTTGCCTTTCACTACCTACCTACCACTACTCCTAAGGCTATATAGAAGGGACCCCCGCAAGCATAGGGTCTCACAAACTTACAGGTATTCATGTTGTTCCCCGCCCCACCAGCGGTACTCGGAGATGGGGTGGGGGTCCGACTAACACAAACACCGAGCATTTTGTTAGTAGCTACGCCTCCCTTTTCATTGTCCCCCATCCCTTATCGAGTAGCAACATTGGCTATGGCCAACACTCTCCCACACACCACACACAACCCACTCACGCTCACACTGACACCCATGTTGGTCATAGACCCTACATAGCCCTTAAAAAAAAAAAAAAAAAAAAGGGAAAAAAGAGTGGGCGGCCTCAGTTGGTTAGGCAACAAGCCGCATTCAGCAGGTCATAGGTTCAATCCCACCTGTGACACTCTTGTTGCATGTGAATACCCTGTGCGTCGCACGGGGGCTTTTTCATACGGTCATATGAACAGCCGTTTGAACGTGTGAATGACCGTTCGTACGACGGTCGTACTAACGTGCCAAAGTTACGAAAAAATAGAGGGGAAAAAAAAATGGGGGTTGGAGTAGGGTTACCAGCCCGTACGTACGGAGGCCCCCGGGCGGACCTCCGTAAGTTAGGGTGTTCGGGGTCCCATTCGGGGTCCAAACCTGAAGGGGTTCGGCCCCCACCAAAAAATATTTTGGCACCTAAAACTAACTTCTTTTTTTTTTCCCCTGTTTCCTCCTTTCGAGAAAAAAAAAAATAAAAAAAATTGTCGAATGTAGTCAGAACGGTCTTCCCGGCCGTATTTTTATTGTGATTATAGTATTACGGGAAACTTTGTAGCAACCAGATCTATGTTTAAGCCTCCAACAGGGGAACATGCAGGTGTTGCACCCACCAGCAGGCGCGATACGTGCTACAGTAGGTGGGCGACGCCGGCGGGAGGTTAGTTGGTAGCAAGAGTAAGTGGGAGCTTCTTCGATGGGCCAGTCGTTGTGCCCCCCCTCGGTTCCCCCCCCCCCTACAAGCATCAACAATCTCTGCTTAATACCGTTCGGGGGGACCAATGGCTTATCTCTAGGTGGTGAGTGTCAAGCTTGCCCAAGAAGGTACATGAGGCCAATAGGGATTGAACCCAAGACCTCCCGAATGCCACTGATGTGCCCTACCAACCGAGCTACGTCGCTGGATGTTGTTTCTTTTTTATCGACTGACCCTCTATAGTTATTTAACTCATCTAAGGATATCTCTAGATAACTTTCGAAACCAAAAACAATACATGACACTATACATCTTCCCCATAAAGTGGCAAGTTGCATCCCTTACTATTCATAGTAGTCGATGCATCAAGCCACTCCTTGTGGGAATATGCACTCATGTTTTTTTCGTTTCGACAGTGGTGTGGCGAGGCCATAACTCCATTTGGATTCAAATTGAGGTCTGTATTTTACCAGAAGTACTTTCATGCCACGTCAACGACCATTTAATTTCACATCCCGCTTTGAATCGGTCACTCAAATGTTAGGTACTCATTGTAGGTCGGCCGCTGCACCATCAAAATCATTTGCATCAGTGGAAAAAAATGTCAATTGTCACATACAATAATGCTTCAACAAAGCATTTCCCCCATTTCTTTTTCGTCGGCAAAAAGACACTTAGTGGTAGTCATGGGTTTTTTTTGGGGGGGGGACCGTTCACAAAGTGTCAATATAGTAAAAATATTTTCTATGCAACTAACCATCATCGCCCATTATAAATCAGACAAAACTATTACATATCATAACATGAAAAATGTAGACAAGGTATGCGACATGTTTTTCAATAAATACATTGTTGAGGTCAAAAGTATCATATAACATTTTTTTCCTCTTTTTTTTTCTTCTCTTTCTCCCCCCCCCCCCCCCCCCCCCCCCCTCTCTCTCTCTCTCACTCTCTCTCTC
>BFEA01000068.1:2046203-2056619 GCA_003427395.1 Chara braunii
GAAGGAGGGTTGCGGCAGTTGCCCTTGGAGGGGGAACGGGTGCGAACGCACACACTCACATACACACACACACACACACAGAGAGAGAGAGAGAGAGAGAGAGAGAGAGAGAGAGAGAGAGAGAGAGAGAGAGTCAATCTAGCGCTGGGCTGACACGTGGGGGCGTGCAAGGCAGATAGATGGTTGATTGATAGGGTGAGAGAAATTCTGTATATTCGGAGAGAGAGGTGTGTATATCTGTGTCTCTGTGTGTGTGTGTGCGTGTGTGTGTGTGTGTGTGTGTGTGAGAGAGAGAGAGAGAGAGAGAGAGAGAGAGAGAGAGAGAGAGAGAGAGCATTTCCGGCGAGTTTCTTGAGTGCTGGGAATCTATTTCTGCGCGGGGGTAAAATCTCCGTCGTTGACACTAGTGCGATACGTCAAACGAGCGAGCGAGAGAGAGTCACACACACACAAATACACACACACACACACACACACACACACACAGAGAGAGAGAGAGAGAGAGAGAGAGAGAGAGAGAGAGAGAGAGAGAGAGAGAGAGAGAGAGAGAGAGAGATTACCACCCTTTTATCCGTGGAGGAGGGTATAGGGCTCTCCCCAATGTGCAGAATCGCGTCAGGGATCGCCACCACGGTCCGGTGTGCAGACCTGGATTTTATAGTGGTCAGATTGGTTTATCTCCTGTTTCGCTTCTTGTACCACATATACACGGTGTGACGATATATTCTTGATCTTGATATTTCTTTTGTAAAAATTCTCCGGTTCAGATTTTTGCTCAGCGCGTTCCATTCGAACGTGCTGATTCTTTGGATTCGTTCTCATGGCAGAAAGCCACGTGGCAGGTGATTGGATTACGCTCTGTCTCTCTCCCACTCGCTGTTGTTAATAGCCGACTACAAGTAGTAATCGGGTGTCGTTAGAAGGCCACGTGGCGGCTGATGATGTGATGATGGAGGATCACACACATGCCGCATACAGCAGAGTAGTCTCCTCCTGGCTGATTGAATTGATTGCTCCATTTTCTTGATTGATTGATTGATTGAATTTCCCGCGGTCTGGAAAAATATTTTTCCCTATTCCGGATCTCTCGGTATCCACTTTCACTTGCTGGCTTGATTGAAATTCCCGCGCTTTTTTTCTGTCCCCATCGACGCTCTGCTAGGTTCTCGGATCGCCACGTCAGCAGTCAACTCCCGCGATTCTTCACCAGGTCAGCGAGGTGACGCCGTTCGTTGCCACGTGGGCAGTTGTAAAAGCCAGCATTGGCCAACACTCCCCCTCCTACTTGCAGCCACAGCGTCCTTGTTCAACGGCTGTCTTTTGTCCTTTTCTTTTTCTTTATCCTTGTCTTTCTTATTCTTGTCTTTTTATTTTTATTTTAACCTTTTTTTCCTTTTTCTTTTGTGCAATCTTATTCTTCTTGGGTGCCTTGCTCCATACATTCTTAAAAGGCTCTGCGTCGCTTCCGCCTTTTTTGATATCTGCTCGCGCGTCCAAAGAGGTTGATCAGAAGTTTCCCTGAATTTTCCCGGACGTGTCATCTGTCTTTTTCCTTGTACAAACGTGTCATCTGACTGTTTGTCATAATTTTTCTTTCTTTTTTTCCCCGTCTTCCATCGAATAATGTGCCGTGTCAACCTAGAGGTTATCCCGATTCTGTCGTTCTGATTCAATCCAACGAGTCGTCTTTGACTGTGACCTTAGAGGTTGGCGATCGCGCCACGGGACTGAGCCAGTCAGAATTCCCCTTCCCTCCGTCCCCCCCCCTCTGTCTCTCTCCCCTTCCGTCCCCGTCCCTCCCCCCCTCAGTTTCCGTAGCCAGGCGGTCTCCTTGAAGCTGATGCATTGCTTCGTCCCGTCTGCCACTGCAAGGGCCGCCATAGCCGGCCCTGCTGGTTATGGGTATGGTGGGCTTGGCCCTGCTGGTTAAGATGCTATTCGAAGAGAGAAGCATCAAGCACACTAGAAACACGCAGAACCAGGCCCGCCATAGCCCCAGCTGAGCGCAGACAGTGCACCGAGGGGCATACTGTACCCCACGTGCTCGGGTTGCGAAACCAGTGCGCGGCCCTCCCATACCTGTCCTCCTCCTCCTCGTCCTCCTCCTCCTCCTCTCCTCCTCCTCCTCTCCGCCTCCTCCTCCTCTTCCCTCCCTCCCTACCTCCAGTCTTGGTTTCGCTCGGTGCCCCTTGTTTTGAAATTGCCTGCCTTTTGTATAGACTCCTCTCTCTTCCTCTTCTCCGTTTCCTCTCTTTCCACACGCCAGCTCACGAGCATGGGCAGCCGGACACGTGGTCTTTGCTATCATTCTCCCTCTCCTCCTCCTCATCCCTATGCTACCAACAAGAGACCTCAAGTCCTTATCCTCACCCATTCCTCCCTTCTCCTTCTTGCACTTTCGTTCCCACTGTCGACTTCGTCAGCTCGCAATCCACCACTCCTCCCACGTGCAGCAAACTGCATCCACCCGTGTCCTAAGCTCCCTCCTCCTCCTCTTCCTCCTCCTCCTCCTCCTCCTCACTCCAGTGCAGCATCATGCTCCCTCTTCTCCCTTCCTTTCTTCCTCCCTTCTTCCTTCCTTCTTTCTCCCTTCACTCTTCTCTGTTCACTCCGTGAGAACGCCTACCTCCACAGACGAGTCTCAGGGCGTACTCACGCTACCCGTAGCACTTTCCTAAATGACAGCCAGACCTTTATGAATCTGAAAGCAACGTCGACCTCCCCGGCCTCTAATTTAGGGTGGCAGCCTTATGTAGGGTGGAAGCCTTATGATATCATCTCGATTTATGCGTGTCATCCTTGCGCAGGGGCCATGCTAATCTTCTCTGTATCGTTCCAATTTTAACAGATGTCCCGAAGGACTTATGATATCATCTTTGAACTGACATACCGCGAGGACGCGGGCTCGCAGCCCGTAGTGTCGACCAACCCCTTGCTGGAGGACAATGTTTTTCCACTGACCTCTGGACACGACTGCAGTCACATGCATCCCCGGGGTAATGACTGCATACAATGACCGTAGTGTCGACCAACCCCTTGCGCGTCCACGTAGACTGCAGCCAGATACATCCGCCAGCAGATACATCCACCAGCTGTACAGAGGACATATGATGGACCTCTACTTACCACTTGTACCAAAGACAAAAAATACGGCAGTGAATCTACCCAGGTTCTAGCGGGAAATTCATGCTCCCTCAGTAGCGGAAGGATGCGACGGTTACATCCAATACACGAATCCCACAGACGACCTTAAGGAAGAAGCTACTGACAGCAAAAAAAAAAAAAAAAAACCGAAACCACGGCGAATCAAAAGAAGAAAAAAAACAGCCCACGAACCCCTCCCAGACCCGTCCACACAAGCAACCAGTCGCCAGTGGCCTGCCCTCAGAATTTCGGGTGCCGCCCATAAATTCCGGTCCCAGACGTATTCCCCACCCCTTTACCCCCTCTCTCTTAATCCTGCCAGCTTCCCAACTACCATCACGCTCCCCGCCTACCGGTATGTGCCCAACGGCCACCACGCTGCTCGACACAAAACGACAAAAGTCAAGGGCGGTAAACGCAGCCCCTACGGGCGCGGCAGGGGTCGTCGGGAAGGTGGCAGGATTACGGGAGGGGTTAGAGTGGCGGAGAATCCGTTTTGCGACCCGAAGTTGTGGGCGGCGGCCGGAATTTTGATGACCAGGCGTCGAAGACAGGTAGGCTGTGCAGCCAGGGTGCCAAGGGGTTTGAGGGGTTTTGCGGGCTTGTTGTTTGTGTGTCTGTCCGCTCTGTCGGCCGGGTTCGATGGAGTTGGATGGGATCATGTGGAGTGATCCGGCGGAGTGTGGATGTAACCGCATGAGAACGGCATGAGAAGTGCCCGCCGGATCTTTGGAATGGGTGTGAGATCCGGCTTCGTTCCACTGCTCAGTAAATGTGCAAAATGAGAATGAATATACCGCTGGAACATGGCAAGATACACTGCCAGGATGTTTGTCCTTTTTCCCTTTTTTTTTTTTTTCGTTTTTTTTTTTTCTGGGAGCAGCCGGATGGGAGGGCGACGTGAAAAAGACGTCCTCATCAGAAGTGCCCGCCATCGGATCTCTGGAGTGGATGTGAGATAGGGCCTGGCTCCACTGCTCACCAAATGTGCAAAATCAGAACGAATATAAGGCTGGAAAATGGCAAGATACACCACCATATTTAGTGCCCTTTTTCCCTTTTTCTTTTTCCCCTTTTTCATTTTCATCTGTTTCTTGGCCATGTGCGTTTGGCTGCATGGATGTCTAGAGAAGACAGGTTTTGCCGTGGCATGTGGTGTGACCTCAAGTGAGGCCCAAAACCAGTGGCCAGATTGAGTTCTCGTTTTTTTATTTTTTTATTTTTATGAAGGGTGATGTCATCATGGTGACTGCAAGTGAGGCCGCAAAAGCAGTGGCCAGATTAAGTTCTCTTTGTAGGAGTGCTTGATCTGGCCGTAGCTTTTGGGTTTTTGGAAATACGAGTCCGCAGCCTTGCCTTTTTTTTTGGGGGGGGGTGGAGCGCACAGCCTTTCCTTTTTTTTGGGTGGGGGGCAAACCCCTAGCATCTGATGGGACGAGAGAGGTGTCGGGGAGGCAACGTGAAAAATGGGAATGGATCTTCTGCTATAACATGGGAAGGTGCATTGCTTTTGTGCATGTGAAGAGTGATGTGGCGAGGCCCCTACTTACCTTAAGTCCGTCCTTTTTCTTCTCCCTTTTTTTTTTTGAAGGGTGATGGCCGTGAGGTATGAAACCGTTTTCACCTTTGCAGCAGCAGATGCAGATTCCAGGGTTCGATCCCTACACCTTACCTCACCCGTGCACAGTACCAACTAGACCCCTGTGTGTTTGAACCCGTGCCGTATGTCTTGGTAGCTGACTGATGTCTGCCGTAGGTCTGTGTACTGGTTGGGTCTTGAACCGTAGGTCTGTCGAGTAGAGGTCATAGCTGTGTAGGGGTCGTAGTTGTTGCAGCTCTGAAAGGTCAAGGTCGTAGTTGTTGCAGCTCTGAAAGGTCAAGGTCGTAGCTGCTACAGTCCTGAAAAATCAAGGTCGTAGCTGCTACAGTCCTGAAAGGTCAAGGTCGTAGCTGCTACAGTCCCGAAAGGCCGAGTCCACTGACTTCCGGAAGGTCCGGAAGTGGCCTTTAGAGTGTTGCTCACGTTAGACCAGAGGCAAGTGGGCAAGTGGGCAGTCCAACTTTGCTTAGTCAGCGGTACCCAGTCCCAGTCTCACTTTGTCCAGTCAGCAAGTRCCATGTGGGACTGTGTGCACCATGGGCCCCGTGGAAAGGGGCAGACCAGCGACCAACAGAAGTTTAAATCAAGAGGCAGCGTCCAGCCATTCATTCTTTCTGCTGGGAGCCATGCGGAAGTGCTGCCCGTGTCTTGTACGAGGTGGTCTGCAGATGCCCGAAGTCGAAGTGGGCTGTGAGGAAGGAGGTGCGGCCATCGCCGCTAGCTACTAGGTGTAGAAGGCGGCCATAGCCGCCATAGGTTAGAGATAGCCTGTAGGGAGTGTGTGTGTGTGTGTGTGTGTGTTTGTGTGTGTGTGTGTGTGTGTGTGTGTGTGGTTGTTTGTGTGTGTGTGTGTGTGTGTGTCTGTCTGTGTGTGTGTGTGTCTGTCTGTGTGTGTGTGTGTGCAGTACCGAGTGAGAGCACATGGGATATCCTGGGAGGTCTAGAGTGGAGTGCGTGTGAACATTTGCTGTGAATACAGAGTTGAAACAGTGAAGTGTAGGCGCTCCGGCGCCATAGCCAGTTTGAAGCCAATTTGTATCTGAACTGTGTTCTCGGCTGTAATATCTCTGAGCTTTGTGTGGGCGCCTGGCGCCAGTGTGGATTGCCACCTGTTTGCATGCATGTGAAGTAAGCAAGAAAACGAGTCTGAGGGCATACTCACACTAGCACATACTTTTGCAAATTTTACGTATGTGAATTTGCATTTATATGGCACCTGCGGGTCACACCTTTCACCCATTTGTTGCCCAAAGCAGAAAGGACAGGGTTGCGACCTGGCCTTGAGGTGCGAAAATACGTCGTGTGCAGTCAGACAGCAAAATGCACTTTTTTTTTTTTTTTTGCTTCCAGAAAGCAGTAGAGGAAAAAAAATACGATTTTGTGGGCAAAATATGTACGCCCACGGCTGTCCAGGCCGCTAACATTTACGTGCCCTTTTGTGTGAACACGCAAAATACGTGCCTCTTGTGACCCAAAAAACTACATAAAATTTGCGATTTTGCAAAAATACGTGGTAGTGTGAGTGTGCCCTTGAATCTGGCCGTCTGTTTCGGCCTTCTGTAAATACTTTTTTCCCTTTTTTTTTTTTTTTGAAGTGTGATAGCCTTGAGGTATTATCTTTGCACTAAGAAGCCCAAGAACGAGGCTACAGCCTTGCTTTCTTTTTTTGGGGGGAGGGATTTTTTTATTTATTATTATTATTTCTTTTTTTTCCACAGAGCAAGCAATATCCTCATTTAAACGGGCAACAGCAAGAAATCGTGGCATTGCCTACCTTTGTATACATTCTCAAACTGCTGCTCCTTTCTACTGGTTCATATTTTGTATCATATCTCAGTTCATGGGTCTCGCTGCAATACCCTATACTCGTGCAACTTTTCATGAGTTGGTCTAGAGCTGTCAGACTCCAAAAAAGTCCCGAAACCCGCGCATTGCCGCATGTGCTCTAGACTCTTGAACTTCTAGAGTAGCACTATGGGATCTGACAATTTTTCATGAGCTTCTACCAGACAGCGCCAGCCTGGGTTGTCTGCCCAGACTCGAGGTGCACTCAAGGAAATTCCGGGCGTTCTGTCGGTCCTTCGGAGCTCCCCCAAAAAAATGGTCCTTGCAGGCTGGTACTCAAGAACAGCCTAGAGCGAAATTCATGGCCCCCTTCTGACAGCTCATGAAATTGGGTAACTAGAGCAAAATTCTCGAGCAGGTGCAGCCACGACAACTCTTGCGGATTTCTTGAGCTGTTTCTGACAGCTCGATAACGTTTTCAAGAGCCCCCATTTCTTGAGTAGGTGCGGCAGTGCTGCACTCTTGGTTTTGCACGAGTATAGCGTAGTGCAGCGAGACCCCATGTCATACATAAACAAACATAATGGGCCTCGCTGCACTACTCTCRAAATGCACAAAAGACAAAATTCATGGTGGTTGTATCTTTCCATCTTCTAGCAGAAGATTCACTCTCGTTTGGCACATTTCTAGAGTAGTGCAGCGAGGCCCAATATCCCCCATCCTCCCTACTGTAATACTGCCACCACAGCCACGCTGTCCCCTCTCCGCCTCCCCCCTCCCCCCCCCCCCCCGGGAGGGAAATTTTAAGATTTTTGGGCCAAATCTTTCTGTTGTACCTCTGTCAGGCGGGTGTACAACTTTACAATCTGGACCTCCCCGTTGGGCCTTGGCCTCTTGCAATTGGGCTTAGAAAAAGTTGGTAAGTACCGGGGCATTTTGCAAAGTTGGATGGTAGGGGTCCAACCGATGCTAGGGGCATTTCAAAAACGATTATTTTTGTCAGAGGTGTATTCCGCTCTACCCACATCTTTTAGTCTCAACTTATGGGGGTATTTGGCAAATTATCCCCAAAAGAAAAAGGGCAAGAAACAAACTGGTGAAAAACAGGCTTGAGGTCTGCAGCAACTGGCAGCCAATAGCACCACGCTGGAACTCCTTTGGTAGGCCAAAACATCAGCAGTCTCTGCTGGGAGGACGCCGCCCTATCTAACTTCCTGTTGATTGGTTTCTCATGTGACTACACAACGAACATCTGCGACCATATTACACTGGTCGGCACTACGGGCTGCGAGCCCGCGGCCTCGCGGTATGCCCGTGTGTGTGTGTGGTTTGTGGGAGAGCGAGTTGGCTTTAGACACGACTCTTACTCGATGGGGGTAGGGGGAAGATGTAAATGGGGGTACAGTTACTTGGCAAATGCTCGGTCCTTTTGTGTTAGCTGGGGCCCCACTGGCGGCCCCAAACCTGCACCCTAAATGCGACATGTAGGGCCGCTGGCGGCCCCAACCCTGCACCCTAAACCCTAGGGCAAAGGCGCAAAGGGGCAAAGGGGCAAACATGCCTTTACCTCCCTCCACCGAGATAGGTAACCCCCTTTCACCGAAGAGAGATACAAAGCTATGCTTGCAGGGGGCCTCTGTATAGCCTTAGACCACTAGTACCTTTGCCGTGTGGGAAAATAGCGGGCCTCTTGTGTTCCTCCGACCTTTTCGGATGGCCGAAACGAAACGACTGCCGCCTATCAGATTTATCAATGGCAGCCGTCGTCGGGCCCGGCCTCCAAATTCCCTAATTTCCCAACACTAGGCGAGGTACTAGTGGTTTAGGAGTAATGGTAGGTAGTAAAAGGGAAAAAGATATATATATATCTGGTTGGTCTCGTCCCGTCGTTTGGCCTGTGAGTTGGGGCGGTGCTTGCATGTGGGACGTGTCATCTGGGATTTGTTTTGTTGCCCCCTGTTCTATATTATTTGGCTGTTCCCTTCCTCTTTTCTTTGCCTCTTTGCCTCTTTGCCTTCTGGCTGTGTGCAAGTGGGTCGATATGACACACCGGGGTGGGGGCAGCCGCCACTCAACCTACATCCACGTGGGCGGCCTTGTACGCAAGAGGTTCTGAACAGGGGGAGTTGTAAGGAAGAAGATATAAAAAAACGAATTCATTTTTTTTTCTTCTTTTTTTTGCTTTTGAGCTCTCATATTCATGTGATGATATATACTCCGACGTTGCTAGCTCTCTGCTTTTGCTGATGATGCGGCGAGCGTCGGGCCTGTACTAGCAGGCTTTGTCTTTTCTTATGGAAGAGAATATTTTTTAATCTGTTGTATTTTTTTCTTCTTCTCCTTAATCTTCCCTATTGTTGGGATGTTGCGTTTTGCGGGCCTACTGAATGGTTCCATCTTTTTACTATGGATATGGTAGAATGTTTGTTTTGTGAATGAGAATCTTGTCTGCTTCGATTCCGGTTGGCCTTGTCCCGTTATTTGGTCTATCATAGGTAGGGATGGCGGTGCTTCATGTGGGATTGGTCATCTGGTTATGGTTCTGCAGGGAAGTGTGTCTTGACATCCTGGTTGGTCTTGTCCCGTCGTTTGGCCTGTAGTTGGCGGGGGCGGTGCTTGCATGTGGGACTTGTCATCTAGGATTGTCGTTTAGGATTTGTTTTAATTTTGTCTGCTTCGATTTTGTTATTGGGCATCCTGGTTGGTTGTTTCCCGTTGTTTGGTCTTTTGAGCGCGGGGCGGTGCTTGTATGTGGGAATCGTCATCTGGGATTGTCTTCTCTTTCTTTTTGGTTGTCACATTGGGATCGGAGCGTTTCTTTCTGTTTTCTTTGCAGACAAGAATGTTTTGATATCCTGGTTGGTCTCGTCCCGTTGTTTGGCCTGTGAGTTGGGGCGGTGCTTGCATGTGGGACGTGTCGTCTGGGATTTGTTTTGTTGCCCCCTGTTCTGTATTATTTGGCTGTTCCCTTACTCTTTTCTTTGCCTCTTTGCCTTCTGGATGTGTGCAAGTGGGTCGATATGACACACGGGGGTGGGGGCAGCCGCCGCTCAACCTACATCCACGTGGGTGGCCTTGTACGCAAGAGATTCTGAACAGGGGGAGTTGTAAGGAAGAAGATATAAAAAAACGAATTCATTCTTTTTTCTTCTTTTTATCGCTTTTGCGCTCTCATATTCATGTGATGATGACGATATATATGCCTATTTGGCTGGTTTCATGGTGAACTCAGCTCCTCCATTGTTTCTTATGACAGATGTTGTTACAAAAGTTCTGCATGGTTGTTTGTCCTTTTTTGGTAAGCTTGGTATTGTGACCATGTTCATTTYTGCTCTACACCCCTTACATGGACATTCGTGATGTACATTCCGTCTTGTCTATGTGTTGTGTACAGCTGTTATGTACACTTTTTCCTTCTTTCTTTTTCTTTTTATTTTTGCATGTTATCATTGTGCCCGTTTTTTGCTTTTATTCTTTGTTCCGCAAAGTGTGCTCTTTTAGTTTGTAGTGATGTGACAATATATATTATCATTTACAGTGTAATCAGTGAGGGATTCTGCAGACTGTTGAGGGTTCAGCCTCCTGATGAGTCGGTGAAACTTCGACGAAACAGTTTGTCACAGCCCCTCGTTTGTTGTCCTCTTCTCTCTCTCTGCCTACGGTTTACCGGGCAGTTCTGTTTGTGACGATATATATATATATACAGGGTTTCCGGCGTTCGGGACGGGCTGAACACCCGAACCCGAACGCCCGAACGTTTGGGACCCCCTCTCGACGCGTTCGGACGTTCGGCCGAACGCGAAACAAAAAAAAAAAAAAAAAAAAGAAAGGTTTCCAAAAATTCTGAAAAAAAACTATGTGATGCAGAAGAATAAACTAAACAACAT
>BFEA01000068.1:2137121-2158772 GCA_003427395.1 Chara braunii
AGAGAGAGAGAGAGAGAGAGAGAGAGAGAGAGAGAGAGAGAGAGAGAGAGAGAGAGAGAGAGAGAGAGAGAGAGAGAGAGAGAGAGAGGAGAGGATCAGCGGGAGCGGCGACTGCAGCGGAGACGAAGCATGCAGCGTGGCGGGAGCGACTGCTGGAGTGGCAGGGACGACGACGATGGTTCCGCACTTCGGCGCATAGCGCCGATACACGCCGTTGAATTTTTAATTCCACGGCGTTAAATACGTCCCGACATGTTAAACGCGATTTAACGCAATTGAACGCGATTCGACGCGATTGAACGCGGTCGTTCCGCGGCTTGTTGGCGTCGAGCGGCAGAGTCAGGCAGGCGTTCGGGGGGTATTGCGCGAGGAGGGGGGGGGGTTGGGAAGGGCACGACAGGTGCTAGGGCCGGGGGAGGTTGTGTTGGGAGGGTTTCTGGGGTTGACTTCGAAGGGTCGACATGACTTCGGGTCGGAGGTTCAGAGCGGCGAACGGGACACTTGCGATGGGGAGGGCACAACGGCGCCAGCATGAACCCGCTTCTCAGGATGTGCAGGACACGTTCAGGGGAAGGTCCCCTGTGTATCGATACCTTGTCGTCGGCAAGAAGGTCGACAACAAGGGGGTGATGATGCTGCGTTGCACATTTTGCAACAAAGTATTCCAAGGGACTCTATTCCAGGCAACCAGGCACTTCGTGCAGACCAATTACTGCAAGGCCGTCATTGATGAGGCCTTGTACTAGATCGAAAAACGAACTCAACTGAAGTTCGAGGCCGACCAGATGGAGAGGATTTCCAGGTTTGTAGCGGAGCGTGGACTTGATGTGCCCCGGGCCGGTGCAGCGACGGAAGGAGAGGCGGTGCAGCGGCCGCGGGATGTTGGGGGGGGGGGAGAGATTGGGCATGGTGAACCCGACCAGCCATTGGGGGGTAGAGGTGGTGGCATCGAGGGGGACGTGATCATCGATGATCACGAGGCACGTGGCACATCCCGGAAGGGATTCCTGAGACACGAGGATCAGTCCGAGTTCGATCCATTGACGAGGGAAAGGATCGTGGACTGACATCAGGTAGGGGGAAGGGGCAACTGCTTCCTGCGCAGGATCCGACGGGGGAGGGTTCTTCCAAGAGGAAGGAAGGGGGAGCTGTTCCGGCTACCACCCAAGCTGGAAAGAGGCTTAGACAGCAGAAGGTGGATGAGGTGTATGGTGGCGAGTGGGTTGCTCGCCACAAGAAGGCCTTCCTTCGTTGGCTTTATTCCAACGGGGTTTCCTTCAATGTCTTTCGCAATGAGGCATGGAGGGCATATCAGCAGGTGCTTCTTCAACAGCCTAGCAGTTCGCCGTGCGCTATGCTCCCTAGCCACAACGAGATTGCGAGCATGTAGGCAGTGGAGACCCAACGTGCGGAATTGGCCGAGAAGTTGGAGGAGGTGAGGCAACCATTTTAGGTGACTGGCGCCACCATCCTCTCAGAAGGGAGGAAATCACGAGACGGGAGACTGATTGTTAATATCCTCGCCGCAGGGTCTCCAGGGGTCGTCATGTACACGACCATCAATTGAGAGGGGGAGCCGGACGATGTTGAGCACGTCCTTTGGAGATGGGTCACCATTTTCCACGAGTTCAGGTTCGGCGGGCCGCAGTGGGTCAATGCGATATGCACTGACACCACGTCAGCGTACGTTGGGGCTGCCAGGGCTCTGACCTCGAAGACCATGCCTGCAACATTGAGAAGGATCACTTGGCTCCCATACTCAGTCCATGTCTGCAACAAATTGTTGTCAGACATGGAGACGTGTTGCGACGCGTTTGTTGATCTGGTGGTGTTTTTCAAAACCCACCAGGCGACCCTTCATTTTTTTAGGAAGCGCAACCCCAACGTCGGTTTTGTTCTTTCATGCGAGACGCGGTTTGCATCTGTGTACTCCATGTTAGAGAGGCTCATGGCCTGCCGGACACTTTGCAGGACATGATGCGAGGGGATGACGCGCGGACTTTTGCCTCCATCCCGTGGTCTGCCGATGTTTGCTACATGGCGCGTGGGTGCGCCGACAGATCAAATGGGATCCTTGGTGGCAGAGGGTGGCCACCATCGTTCATATCATGGAGCCCGTGATGCAGTTGCTCCGGCGGATGGATCGTGGAGGGCAGTTCATATCGCTCATGCTCGAGTGGGCACAGGATCTTGTGCAGCGGGTGAAGGAGGCATGCGCTCCTTTGGGGTCCTTGATCGTAGACCGGATCATCAGGCGTGTGCAGGCCCGCACGCAGCACATGCTAGAGCCGGTCCACTGTGCTGGGTTCTTACTGAACCCCCGCAGACGACATGTTCGATATTTTTCCGGCGAGGTGGAGGAGTACCATGCTTGGCTTGTGAGGCAAGCCAAGAGGTACATTCTAACGCATACGGGTTTCGAGTTGGAGGGTGCGGAGTACCTCCTTGCCTGCGGGCAGTTCGCGGACTTCCACATGCAGCAGAACAGGTTTGATGATTGGTGCGGGGCGGAGGGGCGTGCTCGTGGGCGCTCGTGTAGCGGTGACGTTGAGACGATCAAGTGCGCGTCTTGGTGGTCCCAGTACGGGGCTGGCGCCCCTAAGTTGCAGCGGTGCGCTCTTCGTGTGATGCACATGTGGTCTTGCGCCTCTCCAGCGGAGAGGGATTGGGCAGTCCACGAGGGCATCCACGTAAAGAAGCGCAATAGGTTGGTCTTTGAGAAGGTTGTGCGGCTCGTTGAGATCACCGCAAATGTACGGTTGATAGAGTATCGGCGGGCAGGATGCGGTTATGTGCTGCCATGGCAGCGTGACGAGGGGATGTTGAACTGCCACGCAGGACTGGAGGTTGAGCCGGTGCGCACGGTGTCGGAGGGCGCGGTGTCCCGGCCCTCCTCTGCATACCAAGTCCCTACCTGCTACCAATCTCTTGCTCCGGCGTCACTGTAGACATGTTTCCGAATCTCTACGATCCCTAGTACCCGGGCTGTACCTTGGTGTGGACCGGTCCTGCCGGTGCCTGCCCTCAGCAAAAGGGTGCGCCACAGGGCTTTCCATTGGTCCACGCAGGCTCGGCGCCTTGTTGCACAGCAAAGCACTACCGGCCTGTAGCCGTGGTAGCCGCCGGGTTCGCCATGGGACGCAAAGGTGAAAGGACTGACGTTGTCTTTTCTATTGCGCGCCGAGTTCCTTTCCACCAGGTTATGGGTTAGGTGCCTGGAGCGGCGGTCGCTGTCAGAGAAAAGAGGGGTTGAGCAAAGAAAACAAGAAGAAAAATTGAAATGTAAAAAAAAAAAAAAAAATGAAAAGAAAGCCAGAGGTCTAATCTGTACAACTGAACTGTCCGCTTTAGTTCGGGGAAATCTGACTGCCGCTAGTCACTCTGTCGTTACGTTTTTGTTTTTTCCTTTCGTTTATTATTATTATTATTATCTTACTGATTTCTCAGACGCTGCTTTCCCCTTTTCGGCCTCCGTCACTTCGGAGGGGAGACCGACGGTTCAGTTTTGAGCGATGATTATTGTCTGACGGCTTAGGTTGGCCCGACACCTCGTATATCGCCTGTGCCAGGTCTGTCTGGCTGGGCTCCGCGCGGTAGAACCTCAAAAGAGGGGCGACCCGCGGCCGCATCGGTAGGAGGCTTATCACCCCCCTAATGGAGGGTCATAAGCCCCCTCCTTACCATCGAACACGGGTACCCGATAGGGATGGGCCGGCGCTGTATTTTAAAAAGGGGAATGTGACTGTCGGTATCCCGTTATGGGACCACCACCTCAGAAACTGTAGTCGCTTCGCAGCGGGATGAAGTGACAGGGATCGATAGCGGAAGGCCTGTAGATGCTGCGGCTGTAAGTATTGTCGTTCGCTGGGTCTTTCCCTTGTGTAAAATTTCAATTTTTAGTTATTTCCTTTAGAGCTTGAGGGTCTTGGTATGAGGCTGGCTTATAAAAGACGGGAGACGCTGGCTATCAGGCGGTGAGCAGTGGGTGTCCGCGAGTTATCTCGTCGTGGTAATGCCGCTAGTTGGGGGCCTGAGCGCGGAGMAGTGAGGGATAGCCTTGGTCATCTGAGTGTGTGCTCCCGGGAGTGAGTCCCTGGTTACTTTGAGTGGTTATGGCGGATCGAAATGGCTTACGTGGTTACAGGCCAAGGTATATGAGATATTCCAGGACGTGGGAGAGAGAGGATGAGAAGGGCACTATAGTGGAGACTATATTGGCCTACAGTAAGCCTGACGGGGAGGTCAGGCTGAAGATCAACGTCTGCGGTCACAGAGAACAGGAAATGCGGTGGGACGAGGGGCTGCAGGCAGCGATTACTGAGGCTCGTAACAGAGCGGAGCGAAGATGCAGGCGAGATGGAGTGACTGGGGGATGAGAGTAACCGTTACTTACCATGAGGATGACTCCTCAATCGGAACCACAACCAGGGAGGTACAACATGACGAACGGGACTCAGAGGGAGAGTCAGAGATGAGTGACCGAGGAGCGGACTTCTTGTCCTGGCATGGGTTGGACTAGATCCGTCGAAACCACCCGTTGGCAGGCTCAGTAGAGCGTGGGCCCGAAGTGAGCTCCCGATAGCGAGTAGGCTGAGGGTGAGACAAGGGCAGTCGGGACACGACGGACAGCGTGTAAGAAAAAGGGGAGGTGATACGTGGTATGCAGACTACGCGTGGCTTGGCTCAGGGGAGTGAGAAGAGGTAAACGAAAAAGAAGGGACTGCGTGGATGAGCAGGATGCAATCTTGCGAGGCATAATTGATGTTAACTGCTGCCTTCACGCCCCCTCGCGCCGCTGCCTCCACGCTCCCTCGCGGCGTTTTGTGTCCTCTGAGCCGCTGCGAGCCTTAATGTTGTGGCAGAGGACCAGAAGTTAAGGCGCGTGTAAGAGAGGGGAAAGACGCGCGTGGTTGATCAAAAAGAGAGCGCATGGGTGACCACCGTAGCAACTCTTGGTGCTTGGGCAATGCAAAGAGGGGTGACAGAGTCCGGGCAGTGGTGACAGTGACGTGTGCATACTTGGGAACATAGAGAAGGTTAATGCTCGCGCAGGGAGCAGTCGACGCCAACTTTTGCCAGTTTGGAGTAGTAAGGACTCCACGTTCGCAGGAACGCGAAGGCTGTCACTTTAGGACGGCCTGAACGTCCTTCGTCTCGAGGGAAAGAACTGTCACGAGTGGGCGCGCGTGGCGCGAGTGACTTTTGCAAGAAGAGAAGAGGGAATTAGATTGACAAGGGGAGAGTTACTTGCACAACCACCAAGGTTGACGTCATCTTCGTTCTCGAAGTAAGCGGAAGGTGAATCTTCTCTCTCTCTTTTCTAATTGTGTGGGCTACTATGCACAGCCAGAGGGTTTCCCGTTTCAAGGAACGGTGATGACTGCGTGGCAAGAGACGGTTGTGATAAGATAGGGAGAAGAAGACAGACAGTCGCAACTCGTGGTAAAAGTTGCTCTCAGTTTGCGCCTTTATGGGCTTCTCGTCTTGGTTGAGGTTAAAGCTCGAGATTGTCCTCTTGGGTAGAGGGCAGTGTCGCTGATCCCTGAGGAATTGGACGAGTTCGAACGAAGACTGTAGGGGAGTCATGGGTGATCTCTTCGGGAAGGAATTCCATCCTCTTGCGTAAGTTCCATGGTAACTGGTACCGACTGCCCGTGCATCTATACCTTCAGATGAGTTTACTGACTCTCTTTAGGCAGGGTTTTCCCAAAGTCGTTACCGCGCTGAACGTTCTTGGTGCACTGGTTATTTTGAGTAAGCGGAGTAAAGACGGGTGGGTAACACTAAGGGAATTGGCTCATTTACCTCTGACAGTCGGCTTGTGCCAGAGTTAGTAGCCTGTGAAGATAGTTCGATCAGTCTGATATTCCCCTTTTATGGTTGGGGGAGAGGAGTCATAATGTTCGCCAAAAGGGGCCACTTACTGGTCGTGTGCAAAGGCTATTTGGTGACTAAAAGCGAGTGATCGACAATACTTGGAGTGAAGTCCCCATACAGTTAGTGTTACTGATTTGCTGGTCATAAGATGATGCTATCCATGATTTCAAAAATTTGTTGATCGGATGCGACCTCCGTTTTCGGGGAAGCGAGAGTAATTGTACTTTGCTGATATCTCCAACGTGAACGTGTGATAATAACTATACCTTCTTTTGACGGGATTCTATACGTGTGACATTGCGATACTGGCTGGTGAGGGTGGAGAGAGGAGTTGGATGTAGTAATGGGTGAGTGACGGACGCTCTCTGCAGAAGCTGAGTCAAGTCCAATGATTACATAGACGTTGTCCTTCGGCAGACACGGACGACTGAACTTATCCTTTGCCGATATGTAATGCATGGCAGTGCAAGCGAAATACTAATTCAGACAAGGAAGATTAAAGTACGTGTTAATCGTAAGGGTAATCAGTGAGCAGAACACGAAGGCTGACTATTGGATCGTCACTGCAGAGCTCTGATTCACTCTTCGTCTCTTTTGAACGGTTTGTTTGTCACACTTTGGAAATCGTGCCCTGATAGTGGGAGATCTTCAACAAAAGTTGTAGGGACTTAGGTCCCTAGTAGTGACCATGTACTGTCCGCTAGTAGGCGATAAAGGTAAAAACCTGTTTTGGCGTGATTGAATCAGCATAGTCACATTTTTCAAGAACAATGGCTTAAACCCAATGGTTTGATTTAGGAATATCATGAGTATGACGGGATAGTACCTATTTGACTGATGGGGAAAAGGAAGCCAATGTTAAAGAAAATAGCTCATTTCCTGGCAAAGCTCCTGTTGGGTGGTGATTAAAAGGTTGTACTTCGATCTGCGTGCTAACAGATGGCGAAAACTCACTCGTTTTTCTGAGTGACTAACAGACAAAAGGGCTATGGTGTTGAGTACAGAGTAACCTTTCAATCTAATCTAATGAACTGAGCTACCGGTGCACCTTCACGGCCCTGAGTGAGAACCGTAATTTATCTTAAAAAGTAAAACACTACAGTGCATTATCAAGAACTGAACAGTTAGAGAAACTGGTACTGATGCATCGATTTGACATCGTTGGACAAGTCTGATAAGCCATAAGAAAACCGGACGTGAGATTGTTATTTCCATGTGTGTAATTTCCGGTCAACAAACATCCATTCCGATTAAAAGATTCTCGTGCTTTAGCGCTGGGTAACCAAGCTGTAGACGACCAGGTACCCCAGTGATTGAATCAGCGCCTGTTTATTTCTAGAGACAGTGCTGAGAACCAGGTTGAGGTCCCTGTCAACGCAGAGTGACAAAGCTCACCCTTAGGATTCCTAATGGCAGACAACGGGGACTTTATGAAAGCGTGAGGTCACTTTACACAAACTGGACTTTTACTATACCCCTTGTGAGAATTGCCTTGTTCACCGGTGCCTACTCATGTAAAAACGATTTAACTTTTTCGACCAGTAGTCTCGTGCAGAGTAGCCAACTGAGCTACTGCGAGTCGACTGTCCATCTGCCAATCAAGCCTCACTGTAGCAAGTGATAATACATGACCCGCTCGAGGGCTCTCAATAATCATTGAACACTCGAGTGGGCGCCAACTACTCCGAGTCTGAGGGTGACTCTCCGCTTTGAGCTCGGGTGTTACTGTCGGATCTAGGTGTGAGGACACCATGAAGGATGGGGAGATTCTTGTGATGAAAAGTACAATCAGCCTAGAAAAGTATGAAAAATGGGAAGGCAAGGCCATTCAAAGCATGAAATGTCAGAAGTCGTCCTTGAGAGAACGTGCAGTCCAGAGGATTGAAGCAGAAAACTACATAGAGTATGTCTTCTATTTCTGTGACAAGAGTGGTAAACTATATAGTACCGGCTCGTGGTTGGAAACAGTGGAACAAGCCAGATCAAAGGTCTGATCATAAGTGAACAGTGGTTCGTTATTTCAGCAGCAGTTCAACAATATCCGAACAACACTTCAACAATGCTCAGGGACTCTGGTCCCACGACTGTCGACCCAGTGGGCATAAGTTAATCCAACCTGTGACAGACTTTAATCGCAGAGGTTCACAACAGTCCAAATCAGTACACAATTGGTATCTCAGAAGTAAGATACCAGCCAGTAAAACCTTATTCAATTCTTATTATTAGGAGTTTATCGTATAGTAACTCATCACTCTAGCAGACCTCAAAGCAGCACTCATTTAGTTTTAATCAGCAATTCAATTGCATCCAGCTTCCAGTCAACACTAGGTAATCTATCTTCCTGCAAACATCAATCTATCACCTATCAATCAGCATACTTTGTGCTTAGCACCTAACAGCCAAAACCAATGATTCTGTGATCAGTTGCTCCATAGCTTCAGCTACGTGTATCTCCAGCTGGCAGCATTCCGCCATCCCAGCAACATTGTTTCAGTCGGCAAAATCTCAGCAGCATTCAGTTTTCCGTCGACAATCTCTGCAACACTCGGTTCTCAATCAAAAATCAATCAGTAAAACAATCAACACTTAACCAGCATTTAGTCAACACTAATCAGATTGGGTCTCTATCATTAGACTCACCAGTCTCGGCATCCGTTTCACCACATGTGTACACTACAGTCACTCCGTATCCCTGAGGCTGTTATCTCTAGCCTCAATAAAGTTGTTTCAAGGGACTCTTTCCGATACCGGTATGTCAGTGCTGTTTGCTTCAGGCAAGAGGAGTTGTCCATCTTTGTGGTTCACACGGTGTTTGCCGGAGAGACCATGTATGACCTGAGACCTTATTTGAAGAAGGGCAAGGATTTCCATGAGCATTTTGACTCAGTCTGGATCGCAGCAGCCAGGTACCTGGAAAAGAGGGAGAGAGAGCTCGATGAGAGCGGTACTAAGCTGATTCGTAGCTTCGGACCGAAGCTTTTCTCTGACTATCCCAAGCCTCCGGTACCCTTTACCCTCAAAGACGGCTCTCACTGGGGTGACCTGGTTGATCTGGCAAAGAGGTACATTTCACCTGCAGTGATCGATTACGAAGCAGTGACTGAGTCATCCGAGTTCCCACGTCTCAGACGAGGTATCTTCTCTCAGCCCTATCTTCCTACACTATGGGAGGAGTTTTGTGCCATGGTTGATTTTCGCATCATGAGACTTAGATGGAAATGCTCAGAGCTCGCAGGCTTCAGGTGGCTCTACATACAAAGGCCACAACCTCAGAGAGCACGGAGACATGACAAGAAACCCAAACAACAGACAATAAAAATGAGAGATTGAGTGTGAAGTTTAGAGGGATGAGTGAGGACTTCTGATTGGTGTTGGTCATGCTCTCTTCCATATGTACTTTCTGAGACTATTATGAGTTCTCATTCTTCCCTTATCTGACTTTGTCTTTGACCTTGTTTGAGTCAGTCGGTCACGTATCATTAATTGGTGCATGCACAACACTCCACAATTTTATGATTATTATTTGCATGATTTCTACTATTCTGAATCAAAATAAAAGATTCATAAGACCAGGGGCCGGCGAAGACCACAATTGAAGGGTCTCGCTCGAAGTCGGACGTACAAAAGAGGAAGGGATTTGCATTATTTAATTTATTTTATATATTGCAATCAACAACAAAACCCTGTGTGACAGTCTGTTGGCATTCCGGTCGCCTGAAGTGGCCCGACTGGAAAAAGTGCGACAAAAATGACACCGTTGCCGGGGATATGAAAAATTTTCGTGTCCGGAACGAGCCCGGGTCAGCAAGTAACTTAGAGCTTTGATTAAGACTTGAGAATTGTTGATAAATTCTGAATTCTCAGACTCATTTTGCAACTTTTTCTTGAGTCGTTATTCTCTTGAGAAAGCCTAGTTGCTAACTGAGTTTTATCTCTTCTTGTGTGAGGTACCACTCTGGGCAGAAAGAGGAGACTGATATTAATTGCTGTAGAGAATCGAGTTCGATATCAGGTATGTTCTATTGCCCCCCAACACACTGAAGGAATTGAAAGAAAGAAAGTGGATCAGATCAAGATAAATGTTGGTCGACAGTGTCCTGAAAGAGTTGTCCAAACTCTCCTCCAATGGGATATTTCCTTATCGATACGAGGTTGTTGGGGCTATCACTTCCGTGGCTCAACCGTCTCCGTACTGTGGACTCACTTATTGGAGAGAGGTTTTTATGATATCCGCCCATACGTCAAAGAAGGAGGCATCACCGATGGTGAGAACTTTAATTGGCTATGGGAGATTGTGACCCAATTCATGTATGATGAAAATGCAGATTTGATCAAGCAAAAGAAGAAGGTGGAATGAGGTGTAATGTCAGTAACGTATGAGACTTTTCCGATCCCTCCTATACCTGACAGCTATTGTGATGAGACTAAATGGTTGCCAATTATCAACATGGTACTGACATGGGAGAAAAGAACAGGAAATCATGAAAACTAAAGAGATTTCAGCAGAGGAAATTTGACAGAGAAGGTTAAAATTTGACAGAGGTTCAGACTCAAGTCAAGAGAAAGTTGAGTGTCTTCTGAAGTCACTGAACACTCTAAGTGAGAGAGAGGTGTTTCTATATGAGGTTGTTAGATATGAGATGGTCGAAAGCGGATGGGAAAAGAAATAGTTATATGTACTGACATTCTATTTCACGAACCTAGATGTTGATGATATAAGAATCTATGTCCCGAAAGAAAGAAGTGTTGATGCAGTATATGAGAGATGTTGGGGATTTGCTGAAGAGGTTGTACTGAAAGAGAGAGAAAGACTTGAGAGAGAAAACAAATGCTTCACTGGATCTACTCGATTTACTGTCTTTGATGGACTCCCAACCCCTCCCTTACCTGATATCAATCCTTCGAGAGATAATTGGTTTGCCATGATAGAATTGTCATGGAAAGTGAAGAGAGCCCAAAAAAAAAACTCTCCGTAACTAGGATAACTACTGTGAGGGGCAAACTTTATGAGGTAACATAGCATGATAATCCCTTTGTAATTTTGAGGCATGATATTTGTAGGGAATGACGTATAGTATTTCACATTCCTGTGGTTAAATTCCTGAACTCTGATAGCTTGGATGTGAGGGTTTACTCCTCTGTTAGTCTAGAGGAGGAAGTTGACTACTTGGAATATTTAAAAGGGGCGTATGTTAGTCTTTAGCGGACAAAAAAATGACTAGAGAAACTAAAAAGAAAAGTAACATGGGGAGTGGGAGTAAGGAAATTTGAAAGGCCCCCTGAGTTCTCAATTGCTAAGGGATTTGAAGACATAAGATATTGGATGCCTATGCGGAAGCTATTGCTGAGATTGGTAGAGCAAGGGAGAAAGACTCTACTGTGATGATAAAATCTCTGCTTCTGAGTACCTTAGAGCACAGGTTCGAAATCCCTGATTATGTCCAACCTGAGATCTATCTTTCAGATGTTTCCTATGATGGTTAGCGATCCCCAGCTTGACTGAATAGCTGACACTAGGTGTTGTGTTGGAAGGTAGAATAATCAAGGTAGAAGGGACTCTTCAGATCTCTGACAGAAATCTTTTCACCTTGGATGAGCTTGAGTTTTTGCAACCTTTCTTTGACCGAATGAGAGATTCCGCCCTGATAATTGTCACTGATCAGACTGAGATAAGCTATTTATTAAAGGTGGTGAAAGAGGGAACTGCTGAGAAAATATCATACCACATTTCTCAGGAACGAGTGTCTCTCGCTAGAAGGATCAACAACCGGATGTAAGCAATGCAATTTGACTATGGGATTATTGACTTGACTCGATATTTTATGATTATGTAAAAGGGTATAATAAAAGATTGAATAGGGATGATGAAAGAGAATTGATTGAAGATTACATTGGAAGGTTGAGAGAAATTGCATTGCCTTTGATCACTACCCAATCTATTATTGCTTAGACTCTTTATGTACAAATTTCTCAAGGGGAAGAGCAGACAAGAGAAGAGAGGAACGAGTCGATATCCCTTGCGAGAAGACTGAGAGACTGAAGTGAAGAGAGGAGACTAAGAGTGGTGAGGAAATAAGAGATAAGCGTTAAGAAAAATTTACGGTCAAGATGGTTGGTCGTTCGAGACCTAGCTCATCAGCAGAGACCGATGAAGAAGTCTTGGTTGGGGTTGTACGGGAACTGGTCGAGAGAGTCGACACAATAAAAGTAGGATCAGATATCGCAAGAGCAAAGAGACCAGATCAGTGGATTCCATGTTTCAGAGGCCTCAAGCAAACGATTTCCTGGACGAGTATGAATTGTTTGGGCTTAGTTATGGTTGGACAGATAAGCAACGGCTTAAGCACCTCTTGTCCTACTGTGATACTGACTCAAGATTGGTAGTTCTGGAATTGATGAAATGTGCCACTACATGGGAAGAAGTCAAAGGGAGAATGGAAAAAGAATTTGAGAAAGACTGAGTTCCAACTACAACTAAAGATTTACTAAACATCAGAAAAGCTATGTATGACACTTTCAATGTTTTTCTTCAGACCTTCATCCGTACAACAAGAAGAATTCCATATTTGGATGAAGCTAAGAGATGCCATATATTTTTAACAAATTTTAGTGACACGGAAAGACAGACAATCCTCAATCAAGCTCACCACTATCATCTCAGATGAGATGAAATGGTTGCACTTGTTAGAACTCTGCCTACAGTTTCTCATAAGAAATGGTCACTGGATCAGATCAGTATTTTGACCAAGGACTGAGAGACTGAGAATGGTATGAACAGAGAGAACAATCTGAGTGCTGAAAATATTATTCAAAAAGTGATGGCTAATTACATGCCTGCAATGCCTGCAAACCATGCTGTGGATGACAGAGGAAATAAGAAAGTTGAAAGTGAAGAGGATGATGATGATGATGATGACGATGAAGGCTATGATAAAAAAGGGGATTCTTCTAGATCTAGAAAGAATGAAAAGAATGGTGATAGAGGAAACAGAGAAAGGAGGAAGTATGATGACCGTCCTAAGAAGAGTTTTATCTGCTACTATTGTGGTGAAGGGGGTCACACTACCACCTATTGCAGACCTCTCGAGGAAGATGTGAGGAGTGGGATGGCAAAGAAGGATGCAATGAGTCATGTCTGTGATAGTTCATGGAACAAGTTGGAACCCAGACATCCAGGAGATATGAGACTTCTTGCTCTTAAGCATGATGAAAAGATGAAGACGAAGAAGAAGAGAAAAACTAATGTGAATATTCATTTTATCATTGATGAGTTGCCTGATGAACTAGTACAGAAAATAAGTGAACCTCATACCACAACTGAGCTGTCTCTGCAATCTTTAACATTGACAGAGGAAGTGTCTGACGAGGCTTCCACAAGTAAGCCTGCATTGGAAGAAAATCTTACTTCTCAGAATCCTTCTGAATTAGTAGAATCCCTCTCTAATGAAAAGGTTCGCTTTCTTGCCAACATGATGTTATTTGATGGTCATCTACCTTCAAAACTCGTCATGGAACCCAGTGTCATGCTTGGTGAAGTGAGAAACCTTCAAGCACGCATGACGCCTCAAATGATAGAGGAAAGGAAAAGAAGAAAGGTTGAGGAGTCACTGATTAATATTATTGATGATCCGGAACCAGAACTTCCCCATAGAAAGAATGAACAAGGAAGAAAAATAAAATTTATTATCAAGAGTGATTTAGAAGATGAGACAGTGATTTCTGACGTAATTACTAAAATGTTGGAAGAGACAAAAGTGACTCTGTCCTTCAAGGAAGCAATGACTCTAGCACCTAAGCTGAGAGAAGAACTGAAAAAGTTGATTGAAAAGAAAAAATTAGAAGTTCATTACTTGAGATCAGTTTTTCCCAGCCAAGTGAACAGGTCACTGCCAGGTTGCAATTTGAGATTTGCAACCATGGGATGTGGGCACCTGACCATTCGTATTAATCAAGTGAAAATTCTAACTGTAGTGGACTCTGGGGCAGAGATAATACTCATTTCACGAAGAACAATGGAGGCTTGTAACTTATCTATTGATAGACCTGCAAAAAATATACTGAGTAATATTGCAGGAGAACGTTTTGTGGCAGAATTTATTGATAATCTGCCTATCAGAGTCGGTACCATGACAGTGGAATTGCTGGGTTTTGTAGTGCCAGAACTAGACCATGACTGTATCTTGGGAACTTCATTCTTGCATAGGATGGAGGCGGTCCAATTTTCCAGTCATTAGGGGTCATCCTGGATCGGCCTACAAGATCATGAGACTTCTCATGAACAAACCTTTATGGTCTGCACTAAAAATGATTTCAAGCATCAATTGTCTGCTAATTCAATCACAAGAGAAGAGTCTACTGAAAGAATTAGGAGACTAAGAGAAGAAGGAAAACAAGAGGCAAAAGAAGAAATTTCAGTGGGTATCAATCAAGTTTCAAAAATGATAAAAGCCCTTGGTAATATCGAGGATAAAGATGGACAAATTGAAGCATTTAAGAAGGCTGTAGAGACTGCTAAGAAGGAAAGATGAAATTAAAATTTGCATCGACTCATCGTTTTTTAGGAAAATAGTCACTGGGTCAAAGAGAAAATACAAGCCCAAGGGAGTGAAGAAAAACCCGGTGGCAGTCCTAATAGAAAAGGATTATGATGAAGCATTGAAAAAAAAATAAAAATTATTAAAGCATTGAGAGAATCTGCAGGATTGGAAAATAAAGTCACCAAAGAGAGAGTCGACACAATGAAGATAGGCGCGGATCAATTTATCATGCCTAAAGAGAAAGAATATATCTTCAAAATGTGTTAGCAGTTCTCTGGTGCATTCTCCTTTGATGACAAAGAGAGAGGGCGGTTGGACGTAGATATGATCAAGATGGTCAAAATTTGGACAGTTGATCATGTCTCATGGAATGATAGACCGACCAAGTATGCCCTGAAAGAGGAAGTAGAGGTTGTGAAATATCTTGACAAGAAGATTGCATCTAACGTTGCTGAACCTGTTGATGGACCGTATGCTAACCACTCGTTCTGCTTTTGGAAACCAGGAGGTGGATTGAGATGGATACAGAACCTTCAGAAACTCAACTATGTGACAGTACGTGATGCAGGTAGTCTCCTAATGCTGATTTTCTCTCTGAATCTTTTGCTGGTCGATGCATTTATTCTTTAGTTGATCTATATTCTGACTATGATCAGTTTCCCATTCATCCCACTAACTAACCAATGACTGCTATGCACACGTCAAGGGGACTCATTCAGATGTGTGTGGTACCTCAGGGTTGGACTAATGGTGTGGGAGTTGTTCAAATGGATATGATCCAAGTCATGCAAGATATTTCCCCTGAAATAACCAGCCCCTATATTGATGACAATCCTGTAAAAGAACCCCTGGTGAGGGATGAGACTCTAGTCGCAGGGGGAGTCAGAAAGTTTGTCTGGGAACATGCTAAAGAGGTAAAGATGGTTCTAGAGAGACTTCAGAAATATAACCTGACTGCCAGTGGACCAAAGTCCCTTCTCTTTCAGCCAGAGGTAATCATCTTGGACTTCAGATGTTTCTCCAAGGGTAGAAGTCCTGACCCCAAGAAGATAAACAAAATTTTAAACTGGCCTCTGCCACTCAAGAAAGTGACAAATGTCAGAAGTGTTTTGGGTGTCTGTGGATTCTGGAGGATTTTTATTCCTCATTTTGCTACCCTTGCAGAGCCTCTGAGGGAGATGGTAAGGCAAGAGGCTAATTTAACATGGAATGATAAAAGACAAGCTGCTGCAGAAACTCTGCAGGAAAAACTAAAAGATGGTAGTGTAGTGTTGGGAGTGTCATTTTATGATGATGAAGAGGCAAGACTCTTCATCATTGAGCCCGATGGAGGACCAGTTACTCTGAGTGGTGTGCTCATTCAGAAAGATGAAAATGAAAAAAAGAGGCTGCTGAGATTTGAGAGCAAGACTCTTAACTCTACAGAAAGAGGATATACTCAATTCAGAAAAAAACTACTTACAATTATCCACAGCCTCAGGTGCTTCAGGCACTATGTACTAGGGAGGAGATTCATCTTGAGGACTGATGCATCTGCTGTGATTGATGCTATACAAAAACATCAGCAAGTAGATTCAACAGTCAGCAGATTGATTGCCTTCATTTGAATTTTTTATTTTAAACTAGAAAAGATTCCTACAGAAAAAAATAGAGCAGATGGTCTGAGCAGGATTGAATGGAGAAAGGATGAAGAAGAAGATGTAAACGGGTCGATTGAAGAATCAGCCTATGTTGATAATTTTCTGAATGACAAGGATGATGAAGATTATGAAGTATCACGCTCCTATAAGTGGAGTTTGTGGCCTGAAGAGAGAGACAGCTGGGGAGAGATCCCTAATGCCTATGTTTATGAGTTAATTCTTGGGAAAGAAGAAGAGGATGAGCCAAATGATTGGTATGCTAAAGTTAACGCAGCAGCAGTGGCTGCTCATGAAATCGGGGAAAACTCTGGTTCGAAGGAAGAAGAAGAAAGTGAAAAAAAGGAAGAAGACATATTTTTCATTTGTGAAGAATACGACGAAAGTTATTAAAAGATTGGTAAGAATATGGAAAAAGAACAGATAAAGGAATACTATTGTAAGAACTCAAGGAAGAAGTTCGGACTAAAAATAGGACATCTCTTTGCGGATGGTAAAGGAGGCTTACCTCCACTAAGGGTGGTCTGTGGTAAAGAGAGACAGTTAGAGATAATTGTTGCTCTACATGAGGGGGTTGCTGGTGGCCATAAGGGTGCTGAGGCAACATACTCTAAGACTGTCAAACTCTACTTCTGGCCTAGCATGAGAGACATGATTTTCATATTTTGTAAATCATGTGTGTTATGTCAGAAGAGGTCTAGTACAAGAATGATTGAACCTTTATTTCCCACTATTTTGGTAGAGTCAGGCAATTGAGTTCATCTAGATCTCATCACCATGCCATTAGGCAAGGGCGGGATGAGATACATATTGAACATGAGAGATAATTTCTCCGGATATGTTGAGGCAAAAACTCTGAAAAAGAAAACAGCCGAGCAAGTACCTGACTGGATAGAGGAAGTTTATCTCATGTATCCTTTTATCAGAGAGTTTGTCTCAGACAGAGGAAGAGTTCAAAAATGAGGTTGTAAGAAGAACCACTCTCAGATTGAGTGTCAGAATTCGGTATGTGACTACTTACCGTCCTCAAGCGAATGCACCTGTTGAAAGAGGTCACAGAACTTTGAAAGACTCATTGGCCTAGTGGTGTGAAGGAAATCTCAATAACTGGCCAAGAGTATTAAGAGTTGCAGTATATGCTGACAATATAACAGTCAAGAAAACCACTGGTTATGCTCCATTTACTCTGTGGTATGAACGATATGCTACATTGCCTATTGAGAACATAGTCAAGACATGGTCAAGTCAAGAAAGTGACAGAGACTTCTATTTCAGAGTTCCTCAAGATCAGAATGAGGCAAATATTCGAAGTTGATCAAATAGTAATGGATGTTGCAGAGATAATGACATCCAACAGGTTATCAGATCAAGAGAGATGGAACAAGAAAAAATATATAAGAAAAGAGAAATTGAAGGTTGGTGATGTGGTTCTTCTATTTGACAGTTCTCTTGAGACCCAATGGACTAAACGATTGAAGCCTAGATGACTTGACCCTTACAGAATCACATGAGAAGCAGAGAGTAAAGTCTATGAGATTTCAGAGATGGATGGATCCATGGTTTACGACATGGTGTCAGGGTCAAGACTTCGTAAGTTCATTTTCAGGGACCCTGGTTTGATCCCTACAGTGACATCAAAGAGAGGGAGGAAAGGTCAGTTATCCAAGTGAGAGAACAATTCCAGAGAAATGAGAGAAAAGTACAGTAAGATAATGAGACAACAAGACTGAATTTTCAGCAGACTCTGATCACTTTTGCATGGTCAATTGAACATTTCAATTTTTTCAACATGTAAGTGAATTTTTGTTTTACCACGCAACAGAATCAGTGAGACTATATCTTTGATGCAGGGGCTACAGTCCATCCGTGAGTCTCGAGTCCCTGAAAGTGGGGAAATAATTGTGAGATACAGTTTTCGTGAGCATTGACGCAATGTCAAAGATCAAAGAACTCATGGCCGTGGCACATCAAGAGATGTAATCAGTAATATTCTTATGATAAAGAGAAAAACGTGATGGGCATAAAGAAGTTCGGTTCTGTCTGATTAAGAGTTGTCAGCAGAAGGACTTCGTGTTTCTTGACTAAGTTATCCATCCAAGAAATTAAGATGAGGAGAGGCATAAGGAAGTCCAACTTTACCTGACTGAGAGTTGTCAGTAGAGGGACTTCCTGTTTCTTAACTAAGTTGTCTGTCATCACTCAGATGAGGGAAGGGACCTCTTTGAGATCTGCATTTCAGCATTTCCTTGGGACCGACGGGACGTCTCTTGGAAGAGAAATTCCCAAAACATAGAATTCGTGAAAACCTTACAAAAAAATTTGTTAGGTTTGCACAAAATTTTTTTAAGATTCAGATAATATATTTTTCAGGCCTTCTTTATGAACAACATTCTACGTGAAGTAAATTAACTAAAAAAAATGAAAAAAAAAATACTTTTTTAAAACCACTAGAAGTGATGAGGAGAGAAGCAAGTCTTTTTACAAAAAAATCACTACCTTGCAAAGCACCGCTTGTTCAAGAATCGAAATATCCCAATTTTTGTTTATTTAAAAAAATTAAATTTATAGTTCTATAAGGTATGTAGCACGATGAACCTATTCGGGGGTTTCCCAAACATACACATATATTCTCCTATTCACGAATACATTCTCTTGGATATGTTCTCTCATACATGGACGTATATATATAATTTTTTCGTATATTTTTATTTTTTTTATTAAAATATTGTTCCATTTTTTAACTTTAAATCGTGGTTGGCTAAGAATTTGAAGATGTCCCCGAGGTAAAAGTTGTTTGAATTCTTCTTTTACATAACATATATTTTTTGACAAATATTTTACAATAAACCTTAAAATGGATTATATTAATTTATAGTTTTATAAATTAGCTTTCACAAAACTTGGTTTTTACCAAACTGTTGAAAACGACTTATAGTTCTATAAATGAGTATTCACTGAAACTGTTTTTTTTAACGTCTTTCAAGTTCGCCTTGCAGTCCTTAGAGATTGATTGTTTGAGCTATGTTTTTTGTCAATCTACTGAAAACGACTTATAGTCCTATAACATGTTTTTTTATTTGAAAGGGATTTCTTGCACATTTTGAGAATCACTAGACTTTTTGCCCATTTTTTTGCCTCATTTCATGGGAAACAATTAAAAACACTCTCTTTAATGTGTCAAAAATCAGAGTTTGACTTTTACTTTTTCATTCTATAAAAAATGTTAGGTTTTGTGGTTTTGTTAGGTTTTCATGAATTTAGTGTTCCAGTTGAAGGAAGGGACCTCTCTGGGGCCAGCATTAAGCATCTTTCTTGAGGCTGAAGGGAGGTCTCTAGTAAGGGTTTGATGTTGGTTATCATGTTGCTGTTAAGTGCCTCTTCAGACTGAAGGAACGTCTCCTGAGAAATTTTTGTTCTGTTATGGGGCATGGACAGTCTACTTGTGGGTTATGATATATTTGCATGATTGTCTGTGCCTGGGATTTTCTTCTCTAACCTAAGGATGCATTGCTTGCTGGGGCCAGCCAGAGCCTTACCGCAGTAGGTTGCAATCTGGTGGGGTCAGCAGGTCCCCGACGCCAGTCACGGTGTCGAATTCCATAGTCGACTGAGGCTAAGGCTCCGGGGGTTTGGCCTGTGAGGTCAAAAGGGGTCAGCTGAAACCCTACCGCAGTCAGAGGATGCAATCCAGTAAGGTTCGCCGGAACCTTGAATCATAGTTAGACCGGGTCCTACGTTCAAAAATCTGGGCGGGGCAGCCAACGCCCTTAGCCAAAAACTGGTGGGTGAGCCGGTCCCCGACCACAGTGGTCAAATCCAGGTTCGGGACAGTTTGACTGACAGGATGTCTACTGTCACAGGGTGACCAGACCCGCTATAGTCTGGGTTTCCTGGCGAGAGTGCCAAAAGGCTGCCATACTTGAGTAGTGGGTATGCTGGTCCTGACCTGAAGGCAGGTCAAAGGGGCTGTCAAGACAAATGGTCTGACTAGTCCTGGTCTGAGGCGGGCCGAAAGAGGTATGTTAGACTGACGGGACGTCTGTCATTCCTGGCCAGTGGTGAGCCAAAATCAAGGCAATTAATAAACTCTTGGGTGTGAGGAATCGTTTTTGTTGTGCCTATTATTTTATTATTTTATTATTATATTTTTCTATTATTATTATTTTTTTTTTCAGGTTTTATTTTGTCTACTTGTTGTTTGGATGATAACTATCGGGGAGCCTGCTTGCTGGGGCATAGTTGTTGTCTGTGAGATTCGTTGTTTTGCAGGTATATAAAGACTTATCTGAAGTTCCAGACCGGAGAAAAGGAAAAAGGGTTTGGTATCCCATTTCTTTATCTGAGAAGTTGAGGAGACGCCTCACTCAGACCAAAGAAAGAAAATAGGGTTTGGTATCCCCTGAGTCACATGAGAAGTTGAGAAGATATTTTACTCTGGCAAAAAAACAGAAAAGGGTTTGGTATGCCATACTCCCAGCATTGCAGACTGGACAAGTGTCCCAAGCATTGGTATCAGAGTGACAATGTTTCGATTTTACAACCAAGGTGAAGGTTAAGGTAACCTTTCCCTGCGATAAAGTTCAGATTGAGAACGGATCTCAGAATAACAAGAGGTTAGAACCGGCAGCAAACGAGAAAATGGGAACATAGTCCTTCTTAAAATTACTTGGTGGCCGACAAGCGGCCTGGTTCACGAGGAACCTGCATCCTTGGCCTCACGGTATTCAAACTTTTAAGCCAGGGACACTATAAAGTGATGCGTGAATTGAAAGTTTTGAAGAAGAAAGCAGATTCAGAAAGCTGAAAAGAAATCACGCCTATACAGGATATAGAAAATTGTCATGAGTTCGATCTGAAGCAGAGAGAGAAGGAAGAAGATGCTAAAAATGATGCAGTTATTGAAATGAGATGGCGAATAAACTGTGTAAGGGATAGGGGATGGTGGAACTTGCACTAGGGCTTTATTTGTGGTGAAAGTGATGGGGGCTCTGGGAGTGTAAGGAGGTGAGGAAGTGCTGGCCACACCATAACGCTCTTCAATTTTTTTTCGAAAGTACTCCATCCTTTCTGGGGACGGCGTTCTCTCGTACCATGCAGAGAGCGGGTGGTGCGGATAAGACCTTGAGTGCGCTCTATAACCCCTTATCTCTTCTTCCTCCTCCTCAGAACCATGGTCGCGCCGCGTACGGGCCGGCGGCTCCTCCAGAGCTTTACCCCCTCTTCCTCTCCTTCCTCTTCCCTGTCCCCTACATGCTTCAGGCATGGTGAAAACGAGATGGTGACTAAGAAGAAGGTAAAAGAGACGAGGGAACATCGCGCTAAGGGGGTACTGGGATATGGGAGTTGTGAACTGCAAAAGAGGGAAGAAGAAAATTAATTGTGCAGGTCGCGCTGGGCTTTGTATCCCCCCCGGCGGCGGATACGCGCGTTGCGACCGCTGAGGAGGGAGGTTGAGGAATCGGGAAGCGCCACGTGGCGGCGCAACCCCAGCCCCACCTCATCAGGCAAAAAAAAACGAAAAAAATCAAATTTTTGGTTGGGGGGGTAAGGGCGAAATCGAAGAAAATAGGGAAAAAAAACGCGTTTTTTTTTTTTTTTTT